>LZPO01087608.1:32104-42668 GCA_001675575.1 Neotoma lepida | reverse complement strand
CAAGGCTAGCTGCTGACCTTGTTCCTCTGATCTTCAGATAAATTTTATTGGGGGACATACCACCACACATCTGAATCCTCAGATGGAAAATATTTAAGAAAAATACCTCCATAGTGAACATGCACAGACTTTGACTGTTTTCTTATCAAGTTTCCCTAAATAACATAATATTACAACTATTTATAGTGTTGTAAGCGATTTGAAGTTTTGTTTATGTTTTTGCTTTAAGGCACTCATTTCACTACATAACCCAGGCTGTTTCTCAGACTTGTGATTCCCCAATGCTGGAATTGCAGGAATGTATTCAATACCTGGCTCCTTGGTGTGTGCAGGAGGATCAGGGTAGGGTGTCATACAAAAACACTGCANGAGCTTTTGTGGGAGGGGCTTGAGTGTCCGTGGGTGTCAAATACAGGTCAGATCTTGGAATCAGTCACCTATGAATTCTAGGGGAAAGCTGTGTATTGACCTGGGACANTTTAAATGGTTCTTGTGTGTTTCTGTTTCTACCTAACAACAACAAAACGGGNAGTCTTTCAACCAGTAGAAAGAAGAGACAATGACAGAAGTCTAGGATGAACCCCTGATTTCTGTGAGTACAGTGGCCATTGTGGCTATGGAATTAGGACAGTGTGGGGCAGTGTAAGGGAATCTCAACCTTTCTACATATGTAGAACGAATCAATCTAATTTTCATTCAGGCCTCTCTGATATCAAGGATAGATCTTGTTTACCATAAAATATTTCTGAGAAACAGACCTTACAGAAAAAATAATGCCACTCCCAGTTTCATTGCTAGGAAGTAATGTCTATAGCTTGAATATTCATTCCACAAATGTAGGCATGATTCTGAGTGAGCTTCCATAGGAAGAAAAAAATGTAACAGTAAGCCNAGACTCCACATGCTCTTCTAGATAATCAGTTGTTAATATTTGCTCCATCATCATTCCCTCTCAGCCCCTTCCTGTTTAAGCCATTTGAGAGTAAGCTGCAGATGTCCTGGCTCACTTACTCTCTAAACATTTCAGTTGGTTTTTCTTAAGAGCACGAGCATTCTCTTACATAACCAGAGTACAATAATCAAAGTCAGAAAAGTTCACATTAAACAATAACACTATCAAATCCACAGGCCACATTTAACTGCTGTCAGTTGCCCTAAGGATACCTTCCTAGGTCTCACTTCACCCAGCGTCCAACCCAGNACCACACACTATTCATCTGTCAGCTCTTGTTTGTCTGGGCTAAAACAGCACCATGATTCCTCCTTGTGTNTTTTGACACTGATGCTTTGGGTTGTCTGTTCATGTGTTTGTTTTACAATAGGATCTTGCTATGCAGCCCATGCTGGCCTCAAACTCACAATCCTCCTGCCTCACCCTCCCTAGTGGTGGGATTACAAGCAATGTGCCACCATGCATGGGTTGATTTTGTTGTCTTTAGTGAGTATTTCTTACTAATGTTGTAGGGCACCTACAGTTTAAATTTCCCTGATGCTTCTTAAATAATTGAGTTGACTGTGCATTTAACCAGCAATGCCACAAACATGAACTGTGTTCCTACCCAGACATCATCGTGGATGTCACAAGATGTCTGTTGGTTTGCCCCAATTGCCGATTTGAACTGTCACCATTTGGCTTCAAGTATTCATTAGATATCTAAACTGGAAAGTTATCAGTCCCCTCACTCTTGTTTTAGACAAAATGATCTCAAACTCACTTATGTAGAAGAAAATGGCTCTGAAATTCTAATCCTCCTGCCTCTGCCTCCTGCATTCCATAATTAGTGTCACTACTTCTAGTTTATGTGGCAATAGGAACCAAATGCAGGACTTCACATGTTCTAGACAAGTGCTCTGCCAACTGAGCTGTATCTATAGTTCTATTTTTCCCTTGTAGGCAGCATTTTTTCCAAAGCAAAATATCTCAATAATCTTGTCATATGTTAACCAATAGTATTACTATGGAGCATCTTTGTTCCATAAAGACAGAGATTTTTATCTGAGTGATTCAAAAAGTTACAGATAGACACCAACGACATAGATGTGGAAGGACCAGGCCCACTATAAGCAATGCCACTCCTGGATAAGGTGGTTCTGGGAGATATAAGAAAGGCAGATGAACATGAGCATGGAGTACAAGCCAGTAAGCAATGTTCCTCCGCAGCCTCTGCTTCACTTCCTGTCTTCAGGTTCCTGCCTTGGGTTCCTGTTCTGACTTCCCTCAGTGATGGGCTATAGTCCGGATGANNAAATTAACACTTTCCTCTCCAAGTTACTTTTGGCCATGCTGTTTTATTACAGCAATAGAAACTCTCACTAAGACAGTCATCTCCAAAGTTTTGTGTGGAAACACATGGCTATGATTGCAATAACAGGTAGATCTTTTGAGAGGCAACTATNCCATGCCTGTTCTGCCTTTGTGATGAGTGTTCTGGGCTCTTTCCCTCCTGTCTTCTGTCAAGGAAAAGTATTGCTCCTCTGCTCTGCAGGATACAATAGTAAAGTCCCATTTTGAAAACTGGCAATACTTGCTTGAAACCACACACCTGCTGACACCATGGTTTTGGACTTGCCCTACTAGGAGAAAATAAATTTCTATCATTCATAAAACTTTCCATAACAATGCAACTTCTAGAGAAAGAAATCCCTTAGTCAGTTTTGTGAGAGGCCCTTGGTCACCATCTCAAAGTCTGTTGAACCTTCAGCAACTCACTTTCATCTATTCCTCACTGTCTTTTAAAAATGACCTCATTCAAATCACGGAGCTCAAATTTATTTTAACTTTTTAGACAGGGTCTTGATATATAGCTCAAACTGGCCTCAAATTCACTATGTAACTCAGGCTGGCCTTGAACTTGCAATCCTTCTCCTTCACCCTCCCCTATGCCTGAAGTACAGGTGAGCCCCATCATCTATAGCTGCAGAGCTCAGAAGGTTTGTTTATTTGTTTTTTTTGGTTTGGTTTTTTTAGTTGTGATATTATGAACATAGACAGTTCATTAGCAACTCACCTCAAGAACTTGTGTTAGCTTTCCATCACTATAACAAAATACATGAGACAATCAACTTGTGAGAAGAAAAGTTTCATTGTGGTTCACAGTTTGTGAAATTCTAGTCCGTAATGAATTGCTTTCTTTATTTTGGGTGGATGGAAAGGAGCAAAATGGCTTCCTTCATGGCCAAGAATTTAAAATGAAGGAGAAGGGACCATGCCCACAATGCCCACAGAGAGCATTTTAATTATCTAAAGACCTCCTTNTAGCCCCACTTTTAAATGCTTTGCTGCTGTGGAATAATNCATTTGTACACTGTGAAGATGTGCTGCTTTCGTTGGTTAATAAAGAGCTGATTGATGGATGGCTAGGCAGGATTTTCAGGGCAGAGAGAATGCTGGGGAGAAGAAGGGAGGAGTTGGAGGAGACACCATGAGACACAGAGTAACCAGGTTGGGAAGTATGTACATCGGGTAAACAAGCCTCTGGGAAGCACATAGATTAGTAGAAATGGGTTAANTGAAGTTATAAG
Organism: Neotoma lepida; assembly: GCA_001675575.1. Taxonomy (NCBI): domain Eukaryota; kingdom Metazoa; phylum Chordata; class Mammalia; order Rodentia; family Cricetidae; genus Neotoma; species Neotoma lepida. The sequence goes on along the minus strand of LZPO01087608.1, from coordinate 39,146 downwards.
AGCTAGCTAAAAACAAGCCTAAGCTATCGGTCAAACATTTATAATTAATAACAAGTCTCTATGTGGTTATTTGGGGAGCAGCTGATGGGACAGAAAAGTCCACTGACACTTTGCCACCTCCTGGAAGTTCAGGAAAGGAAGACTTTAACAATGTCAACAGCCCTTTGGAAAACACTCAAGATCTAAACTATAGCACATGCCTTCCAGTTAATAAACACTGTAATTTTTAGAAGATATGAAAACTCCAGAGCTCTATCTTATCTGTGGGCCTTCTAGAAGCCAGGCTGATGATGCAAGTAGATAATGTACTTTGAGTACATTTCCTATCCATTACTAACCCCCCCTTCCTAAAATTGGTTTTAAAACAAGATCCTGTTTCTTATTCCCAAACAAGTTCCTCAAGTCTGGTTTGTGCTGGAATCATCTGGGAAATGTGTTGAAAGTCCAGATCTCAGGCCACAGCTCCACATTTTACCCCGGAGCTCAGCAGCATACTCTGCATTTCACCAAGTCCCCTAGCTGTTTCCCAGAAATGTTGCTGTAAAGGAAAATTGATTGCTCCATTCTAGGGCCTCTGAAAGATAAGCATCAAGTCAGCCACTCAGCAAATATTTGTTTTTACCATGAATTTTGTTATTAAAACAAGGGTTGGAACCTGCTGGTGCAATGGCTTCGAGTACTCTGAAAACATCTCCCAGAGCTGCTCCAGATGCTGCCTTTGAAGGTGCTCACCCCTCGTCCTCCACCTAGCTTCTACAAGGCCCACAGAGAAGACAGAGTTCATAGAAACCTTGAGCACACTGTCTTCTGCTCCAAACAGGNTCGTAGGCAGGCTGTAGTTTCTGTTGTTGAGATCATCTTGCTATGTAACCCGAAACTGAGCCTCAAACTCACAATACTCCTGCCTCAGCCGCTGATGCACTAGGATCACAGATGGGCACTACCATGCCTAGCTTCTATGGACATTTTCTTAGGCATATGTAACTATTTGTACAATGTTAATGGGCAAAGATTCTCTAGCCCAGGCTCCAACCTAGAACCTGGTTTATTGCCAGAGTAAAGAAGACATGATCTCCTATAAGGATCCCCCAGGGACAAGAAGAAACAGGGGAGGGAATTAAAGGGCCAGTGTGAACTCGTCTTAGCTATTGTTCCATTGCTGTGAAGAGACACCATAACCAAGACAACTTATAAATGAAAGCATTTAATTGGAGGCTGGCTTACAGTTTCAGAGGGTGAGTCCATGATCATCACGGTGGGGAGCACGGCAGCAGGTGGGCAGGCATGGAGCTAGAGCTGAGAACTTACATTCTGATCCATAGGCAGAAAGAGAGTGAGTTTGGGCCTGGCATGGGCTTTTCAAACCTCAAGCCCCACCCCAGTGACACACCTCCTCTGACAAGGCCATACCTCCTAATCCTTCCTAAACAGTTCACCAACTGAGAACCAAACATTCAAATATATGAGCCTATGGGGAACATTCTCATTCAAACAACCACAGAGCTTAAGTGTTTGGATGATCACTTACCCACATGTCGTCTGTCTACTCCATTTTGATTCCCAGAGAGAAGTCTGAGATTTGCAGTCTTCCTGGGCTCCATGATGAAGGAGATTTCTCTTCCCTGCTTGCCACATCACTGGNCCAAGCTTTTCTCTCACTGNTACTGTGTGGGGAAGAGTTCATTCTTTGTCTCTGCAGTGTGTTGCTAGGTCTTAAGAAAAGAAACCAGGCACTAGTCAGCTTTCTATTACCATAATGAAATACTTGAGTTGGCNAACTTCATGAAGGAAAAAGGTTTATTAAGCCCACAGTTTTGAACTATCTGGAAGTCCCATGTATTTGTCCTCTGGTAAAGGTGGCTCATGGCAATGGTGGAAAGCTTATGTCTGAGAAGGCAGTCACATTTTAAGCCAAGAAGCAGAGAAGAGGAGAGAAGAGAAATGGATTTTTCCACCCTTTCCAAAGGCATAGCCCCAAAGACCAAAAAATATCCCATTAGGTCCCACCTCCTGCAGGTCCACTGCACTTCCCAAGAGTACCACTCTGGGGACCAAGTTTTTAAAACAGAGACCACTGGGGACACTCCTCTTGTTCAAATCATAGCACCAGAATTTTGTTTCATCCTTTATCTCTTGAAAATGCTTAGTCTAACATCTGCAGATTATTATAAAAATGCTGACAAATAAATGAATGCAGGCATGAATAGATAAACTAATAACCAAGGACTCCAATCTGCAAAGGTGGTGAGAATGCAGGCAGGAGGCTGCTGACTGGAGGAGGTGATGAGAGCAGAAACAACATGGCAGAGGGGAAAAAAAGTTACCTTCCAGGGCTTGAGCAGAAGACAAAGCCAGAAGTCAGTTCACTGCATGTTTAAAGAAGGAAGATTGGGACTCAGTATAGCACTTGAAAACACTTGAAGATAACTAGCCCTGGAGCCAAGGAAGGGATATGAGATGTATAACTCCGTTATAGGAAGCAAAACAGGAAGCCAGGGGAGTCAAAATAACTACAAGGGTGAAAGCACAGGCCCCACTCCATAACCTCAAATGTCCCCATCAAATGCTGCTTTCTGACCATGTGTCCATAACTGCTCTCTGTGTTGTTGAGTTTTATCTTTCTGGGTTTTTGTTTTGCATTGAGACAAGGTCTCATGTAACCCAGGCTTGGCTTGAATTCTCCATGTAGTTGAGGATGGCCTTGACTTCTGATCCTGCTGCCTCTACCTGCCAAATGCTGGAATTACAGGTATGTGCCACCACTTCTGGGTACTCTCTATTTTGTCTTGACCAAAGGACTCAGCCTCATGACTCTTCCATTCCATTATGAAACAGTCATTATAGTTCAGGAATTCTGTGGAGCCTCAGACACGGTAAGAATTCAGTCAGCCCCAAGCGTAAGCTCCTCTCACAGGTGACCTTGAAAAACAGGGTCCCAGGAAACAAGATGAAGAGGGAGGTCAGGAGGAAGACCCAGCTTGCCACTTCCAACCCCTCCACTCACATGTGGCCAAGCCAGGCCTCTGACAGAATCTCACCCCCACCCCTGTCAGGCAGCTTCAGGTCTCCTAAGGCCGTGTTGGGAAAGACTTACTCTGATAGAATGTCACAACAGCAAGGTCTACCAAGAATGCTCCTTCATATTGTTTGTTTGCCTGCCTGCCTTCCTGCCTTCCTGCCTTCTTTCCTCACTTCATTTCTTTCTTTCTAAGCTGCTGGATTAGTTTGGCAAATTCTTTTCTGTTTTTCTGAGTTGCATTTATATAAACAGCACANATTTCTCTTACAAGGCAACCACCGCTGGCATCTTGCAAAGACCATAGAGCCAGTAAGTCATTAGCAAGGAAAGGAACTGTCAGCACCAAGGTCCAACCCCTTTAAAAGTATTCAGAATATGCACCATGTATAGGTTTATAGTTTGGTTTTACAGCTGAAACTGTTTTCTGCTCAAAATATTTGAATTATATTTGCTTGCATTTATTCTTTATTATTATTTATTTACTTACCATTACTTTGTATTTTTTCTTGGTTCTTGAGACAGCCTTGGATGTTGCCTCAGGCTTCCCAGTGCTAAAATTGCATACATATGCTACCAGGCCTGGCCTTTCAAATCAATACTGGTTGAATGACTCTTCTCTCACCCTGTCTCCCTGTCCTCATCATACAAGTCTCTGCATCTCTATATAGCCATACAGGGTGGGCAGACTGTGACAATTGGATTTGCCACTTGGCCAAAGCGCACTGAATCAGGTCTGGAGTCTGGACCCAATCTGAGCAGAGCAGATTCACTTGCCTGCTCGTCAGAACTTGGACTTCTGAGTATACTTTGCTTAAGGCATGATGGACTACTAAGAGACAATACTTGGGGCTCAAGGTAGCTTGGGCTAAGTTGAAATACAGTGAGAGGTTGTGCCGAAATGCAAACAGGGAGGACATAGGGAGAATGGTGAATGTCTTAGTTAGGGTTTCTACTGATGTGATAAAACATCGTGACCTAAAGAAACTATAGGAGGGAGGAGTTTATTTCATCTTACAGCGTGTAGTCCATCATCCAGGGAAGCTGAGGCAAGAATCTAAAGGTAGGGATTGATGCATAGACTATGCAGGANTGCAGCATACTCCCTTATTTCTCATGGTTTGTTTGGTTTGCTTTCTTGTATAATTTAGGANCAGTTTTATCAGGTGCTGACCCAGGGCAGGCACCATGGACAATAGGCATCAACCATCAATCAAGACAGTGCCCCATAGGTTTGCCCTCAGGCCAGTCTGGTGGGAGCATTTTCTCAATCAAGGTTCTCTCTCCCCACATGACTCTGTCTTGTGTCACGTTAACAATACCTGAGACATGGCAGTGGAGGTGAGCAGGACAGTCTGAATGGGAGTCCTGCCCACTTCGAGAGACAGAAACGAGAACCACAGAGGCTTCTACGCTTTGACAATGGGGATGGAGCTTCCCTCCACTCCAAGGGGAGGGGATAAGATGCTCAGAAGCTTCTACTATTTGACAGGGGATGTGGGGCTCCCCTCCACCCCAGGGAGCTGGGACATGATGGACAGAATCCTCTCCTATTTTACAGTGGAAGTGGAGTTTCCTTCCACACCAGGNTACCCNGAGGGACAATGAGCTGAGGCCATTGCACCTCTTGGAGCTGATCCACCAGCAACCTTTGCACTGAACTATCTTTTGAGAGATAGCTGCATAACAAGGACTCTAAGAAGCAGAGATAAGATCTCTGGGGGGTCAAAAGGATAATTTGCTTTTTGAGAAGGGTAATGAAGATAAATAGCATCCATTGTCTAGGGCAAAGGTTGGGCAGGCTTGCTATCTGCCCCTAAGAAGATAAGGATTTCTCAAACTTAGAAACAATGTTGATGCATAGCAGTCCTTCAGAGCCCTTTGTGAGCTGTAGGGGTGGGGCTAAGGGTGNGGGGAGAAGGAAGCAGGGAGATGCCCAGGAGGTCAGCTCTGCCCCGAGTAATATAGCCCTGTTCTCACCCAGTTTCTCCCAGAGGCTCTGAAATTGTGGTGACCCAAACAGTTAGCTTCCTAGGAGGGCAAGCAATCAGCCTTTCACAGTTGCTGGAAGAGAAGAAACAGACTAGTGATTGAACTGTTCAATAGGGCAGAGAGGATGGCAGAGTTGGGTGCTACAAAGAGAAACTTCCGTTTCTGAACTCCTCCAGCTCCCAGGCAGAACTTCGGGAACTTTACTGAATCTATTTTTAAACACGATCATTGCATCCTGAACACTGGAAAGGCACAGTGTTCCAGGGACTGNCTCCGACATCATCTGATTGTGAGAGAATCTTAATTTCAAAACTCACAGATTGCTGAAATCACTCTTCACACATCCCTGTAATTTTCTTCCTGGGGTTGTGGGAGGATGATGGAAAAGTGTACCTCCCACCACACACACACACACACACACACACACACACACACAGACACACACACACTGCCTGTGAAGATATCAAAGCACAACTTCCTTCGGAATCCACAGCTTGGGCTGGCAATGGTAAGTTTGAGATGGTTCGGGTTCTGAATTCTGTGTTGAGCATTTTGTGTGTGCTGTGTGACTCGACTCTTTTAAACAGGGCAGACCACAAAGTGTGACAGAAGTGTCTTCCATCCTTATAATCACATTGCCTAATTTGACAAGATAAACACTCTGCTGTTCTTGGGATGAAAAAAAATAGAACTTTAAGAGGTCAGTGATAGGCCAGAACGCTTTAGACTTCATGCAACCAACAGCACCACTAAACACAGTGAAACAGAATGGCCACCATTCTCTACAAAGAGAAGTCAATGGCAGCAGCTAAGTTATCTATTTATCAGGTCTCTCCGTCATCAAACACTCTTGTTCCTCTCTAGCCCTCCATCCTCAGGACACTGGCCATCTCAGTTGTCACAGTCACAGACAGCTACAGCAACTCCAAGCATCATAGCTCCATGAGACAAAGGCCAAACCTTTCCTGGCAGTTGCCCCTACAGATCGCCCCACTTGCCTCCTTGGTCAGAGTTGAACCCCCACCCACCCTGCAATCAATCCAGAGGTCCAGAAGGAAGCCAGTTTAAGAATGCACACATGTAAATTACCAAGTTAAAAAAGTCAACAATCTTCCTGAAAGGAAATAGAAGCAGTGGGTTTTGGAAGGTGCAAGCAGTGGGATTCGGGGTCTAATATGTTTTAGGTTTTGGTAGTAATAACTGTACAGAGAAGTGGGTTTCACTGTACCATTTTCATACTGGTTCATAATGTGATCGTATCACCCCTTCATTATCTGCTCTTGCCCCTCCCTCTACAAACTGGTCCCCTTCTTCTTCCCAAAGAGTCCCTCTACTGTTTTCATATCCTTCTTTTAAAATCCAAATTCCACATAAAACAGAAAACACATGGTATTTGTTTTTCTGAGCCTGACTTATTCATTTGACACAGTGATCATTGACTCCATTTATTTTCCTGCAATTGGCAATTTCCTTCTTCACGGCTAGGTAAATGTGTATGGACGGTGTTTTCTTTGTTCACTCAATTATTGATGAGTATTTAGGCTTATGTTGTAGCAAGACTACTGTAAACAGTAAAAGCTCCACCCTTGACCTCAAGGTTCCCACTGCTCTCAAGAGAGGCATGTTGTATTGTGGACCTGCCTGGCACCTTAGCCCCAAGCATATGTGATTGACTGCAAAGTGGAATATAGCCAAAATGCTGAGGANTTCAATTTAAAGTGTTTTCCAACTTTTACTTGAAGTGCTGTCTGGGACTCTTAGCTGCCATATTGACCTGGATCACCGATTTAATCAACATTGCTGTAGGAGTAGAAATATGCTGTGGGTCTAGAATGTGAAACATTGTGCTCAACACTATTAGAATTTCAATTTCTAGTAGCTACATCATAAAAACTTAAAGAGATTCCAGAGACATAATTCAGTAGTTAAGTATGAGTATCACTCTTACAGAGGGCCCTGATTCATTTCCCAGCACCCACATTGGGCAGTTCACAACTGACTGTAACCCCAACTCCAGGGAACCTGCTACCCACT
>LZPO01087608.1:0-13190 GCA_001675575.1 Neotoma lepida | reverse complement strand
CCTACTCTCTACGGCTGTCATTTCCACCCTACTGCCAGGAGGCGGCGCTGTTGAACTCTAGACTAATCCAAGGATACCAGAGCATAACAACTGTTAAGAAGAGTGTAGGCTGCTTGGGGCCTNGTCTGAGGTTAGGAAGTTCGGCTGTGGGAAGCCCCGCATAGTTCCCACTGCTTACACATGAATTGCTTTGCTGGTNCAGTAGAGCTTGGACTTTAGTCGGGAACAGAAGATTGCGGTATCCTCAGTGGGGAAAAACATGCAGAGATGGACACGTGACCAACGGGGTACGGTGAGAACACCACAAGTGTGAAAGGAAGCATCCTCCATCTGCTTGCCCATGTGGAGCTCTGCCAAGCCAGAGTTGGGACCTGTAGAGTCCACCAACCCATTGGCTTAACTTTTCTTTATTGGGTCAAAACTTCCCCAACTCTCAGTCAAGAAACCTCCAGAGCTGCTAATGGATGCCAAGCATTTGGGAATGAGCACAGGGAATGAGTACAGCTACTTGGGTTCTGGGAAAGAGGAAGGAATGGCCAGGGATTAAACAATGAGGATGGCCTCTAGAGAAGGAGGCAAACTTCTGGTGTGAGATGGGACCTCCAGGGGCACTATCCCAAGGTAGAGACATTCTCTAGGTAGAAGACAACAGGGGATGGGCCACACCTGCACTGTCTGAGAGTGTGAACTAGGGGCCTTGTTCAAGCACTAGTAAATCAGTACTGGGACAGCACATCATTAAAAGGTGGTTACCCTCCTGAGCAGGGACTTCTGAACATGCCAGCTATCTTAATTAAGGTTTCTATTGCTCTGATAAAACACCATGNCCAAAAGCAACTTGGGGAGGAAAAGGTTTATTTCATCTTATAGCATACAATCTATCATCCAGAGGAGTTAGAAATCTAAAGGCAAGAACTGATACAGAGGCCATAGAGGAGTGTTGCTTATTGGCTTGCTCCTCATTGCTTGCTCAGTTTGTTTCTTGTGTCACTCAGGATCACCACCCCAAGGATGGCACTGCCTACAAGGAGATGGGCCCTCCTACACCAGTCATCAATCAAGAAAGTGTACCATAGGCTCACCTACAGGACAATCTAGTGGGGGAATTTTCTCAATTGAGATTCCCTCTTCCTGAATGACTCTAGCTTGTGCCAANTTGGCACAGAACTAGCCAGCACACCAACCCTGAATATGATCAAAAGCTAGTTAGGGGCTTTTGCTGATTCACTGCCATCTTTGGTGGGTATTGTATGACAAAACTTTTCCTGGGGAGATGCAACACCNTCCACTCACCCTAGGTAGGGAATCCATGACAAACCAAAGTACAGATACAAAGTCCAACTTGGCAAACCAATGTGTTTTGTTGGGTCGCTTGGAGGAATATGGGTGAGGGGTTAATTAGAAAGGACTCAAAGACAATTNCATCACCAAAACCCACCTCAGAATATGTGATATCCCAGAAAGCTGGGAACCTGGAGCACATTTCACAGCCTGCAGACAGCTCAACAATTTGGAAAGTGTCCTTTCCAGGTGCTTCAGTTTTTCTAAACATCTTCCAGGCCTCTGGCTTGGCCTCAAGGTCTTCTTTGCAGCNTGGCGCCACTCTTCTGAGAGAGAATCTCAGCTTTTATTGCTTATTCTGGCAGGAAGGGGCCTAGTAAATTTGGTCAGTTTCAGGGACTTCTGGAAGATATTTTTGAATTGTTTACTTTCCCTGCAGGATAGAATGTTTTAATCTCAGAGGAAACAGGTAACAACAGTGGGGAGTCTTATGCAAGGTGTAACCCCACTACTGCAAAGTATTGGGAGTTCTACACAGAGAACTCAGTGATGGGAAAAGTTGTCCAGCTACATATAAAGAAGCGCTGGCCCTTCCATATCAGAAACAAAAACAAGAGCAGCAACTTGTGGGAGCAGAGCATTCGCCCATGTGGGTTCCAGCAGGTTCTACGACATCCTGCAGAGGACAGATGGATATGGCATTGAGCTCTCCTACCCATCATCACTCTACTTCAGTCTTAAGCACACACTCCATTGCCTTTCAAGGCTTCCCCTCTGACACTGCAGCTTCCTCCTTCAGCCACTGCAGTGCTGAAGGCTCTTCTGCAAGCCTTAAAATGCCTCCCATTGAGGAGGTCTCCAAGCCTCTGTTCTTGGTGGCCCCTAGCTTCCCATGTGTATTTTCTTCACATCTCTATGTATGACACATCCACCTCCCTCTCTTTGGCCTGTTCCTCAGTCTGCCAACTCTAATTATACACCAAGACATTCTACTGCTGAGACAGTCTCCTCAAAGGCCATTAAGTCCCACATACTGACTCCAGAACCAGGTTTCAGTCTTTTCCCTTCCACATATCCCTGGGCTATTTGCACTCTTGACCCTTTCCCCATTTTCAAGGCTTCTTCAATGATGTTCAATATGTGTGGTTCTGCCCTCCTCTGAGTAACTTCTCTGATCTTCCTTCTGGCTGGGCCCACCAAGGTTACCACTTTATAAGGTTCTTCTTGGAGTCACCATCTATCTCTGAACTTCTCATTCTATGCTGAACTTACCCATTCTCCTGTCAGGAGACTGCAGAAGGAATGTCCCAGAAGAGTCTTCTAACCCAGTTTTGTTGTGTGTCACCATTTGAGCCAGCCAGTTTGAAACCATCTTTTCATCCTCTGCCTTAGGCTTCATCAGTTTTTTTTTTCACCTCCATTCTCAAGCATCACTGCTCCTGACATAACAATTGATGTTGAGGCGATTGGGTTCTCGACTCTGTTTTTTTTTTTTCACCTCCATTCTCAAGCATCACTGCTCCTGACATAACAATTGATGTTGAGGCGATTGGGTTCTCGACTCTGTTCCTGGCTTCTAATCTCTCTACCTTCTCTGCTACTGCCCATGCCACTTGGATCCTCATACCCTCCTCAGTGTTGCTCACCATTGACCCAGAGAACACTGAGCTCCTTTCTGCTCCCTTCCTCACTGAACGTGCTCATCTCCAGGCCTCTATTCCAAGGCCACAAATAAGGGGGTTTAAGAATGCTGGGCTGAGATTTGGAGCGAGAATCTGCACTCCACCTCTTCACACAGCCTCAATGTCCAATGTCCTTTTGGGCAAAATGGATGTTAAAGGTCCTGGCAAGAGAGGCTTCTAATCAGTGTTCAGCATCCAGTCTCCCATCTCTTCCTCTGCTAGGAAAATCCACCTCTCCATCTCTGTCTTCTGTAAGCCTTCCCTTCTAAGTGCCNATTAGCAAGCTGCTTCATCAACAAGTGTTCTGAGTAACTAAAGCAGAGCTGATCTCCCTGTGAACATCCTACGCATCTTTCTATTTATTGCTCCTTCCCAGCTAAGTCCTCCGTGTATCCATCTTTTGCTGCACTTAGTGTCTGGCTTCCTGGGGTGAGTCATGGCTCTTGAACCTCTTTGTTCACACCTAATAGCATGGTCTGTGCAGAGTCAGCACCCAGGAGTGACTGAGCATCTGCACACTTAGTAGTGATGTGCACGTCTCGGTGTCCCTCTGGGTGATTTCTTCAAAGAAACCTGCAAAGCCAAGGATGGAGGACCTCAGAGCCTTCAGGGTAATTTAGAGTACAGGATTTAGAGCTAACTTGGCTGGACTTGAATCCTACCCCCATCATTTACAAGATTTTTCTTTTTTAATTTTAAGATTTTGAAAGTAACCTCATATTTCTCTGGCCTCTCTGGCCCCAGTTTCCTCAACTGGGTGATGAGAATCATTATGGTAAAAGCGTTATGCGAATTTCATAGGTTCTGTGTGTAAAGCATTTAGTAAAATTGAACTATAATGAACTCTCGAAATCTAGCTAAAAAACAATCACACATTTCTCCGGAATTTGAGTTTAGCCACTAATTGCTTCCAGTGCTCAGCATGGTTCTAGGTCCTCACTAGAAAGTCATTGTCTACTGGATTAAATTTAGTGCAGCCAAGCATTTTTGCCAATTATAATAATAAGCAATTGAGAAAAAATCTGAAGGAACAAAGGAGGCATAGGGACACAGCTGAAGATGCCCAGTGATTTGGGCCTCTGGTTCCAGTCCACACTGGAGGCATCCACTGTTAATCTCCTCATTTTCCAGATGTGGAAACCGAAAACCAGATAGAATAGGTGACCCCCCAAANCACACAGCTAATACATGGTGAAATGAGTTACCAGACCTTGGTTGGATAAAAGATCTACAATGCAGGACACATTCGAGGCTTAATTAGTAACATGTCAATTATTTTGGCTCAGGTTTTTAAATATTTAATTTTCAGACACATCCACAGAGGTACAATATCCAATGTACAGGAGATTGTGCACTTATAATGATCCTTAATTTTCTTGGAAAACAGTTGCTTCTTCCACAGGGCTCATTGCTGGTGAAAGCTTTACCAAAGGCTCCTGTGATCACTTGTATCCTTCTAGAAGTCGGGCTTTTTAGTTGAGAGTTTGCTTAATTTCTATAGAAGAGACATGACAAGCTACTGTACTATCTGTACAGACTGTCTGCATTTAGTACAGACATCTGTACTAAAAGCAAACATAGCTGAAATAGACACCAAGCAGANTACAGACACAGGAGAGGCTTTCAAGGGTATTTTACCTACCTCATCCACACCTTCATCATATTTGATAAGCCATAACTACTGGGATACAGACATAAAAAATAAGTGTTTGTAGCCATGCAGCAGTGTATCAATCCATAGGTGGAAAAAAACAAATGCTATTTCAGTAAATATTCAGTAACCAGCAGTGTGTTTATAGCAAAGCAAACATTTTACTAAAGTCCTGGATCTTACTCCGGCTTTCTTCAAGACACAAGGAAAATGTGAGCAATCCTTTATTGATCCATTGTAAATGAATATATGTTGCATCAGTAAAATACTTACAACTAATAGCACACTTAGTAGTAAAATACTGAAAACATTCCCCTCTACGATCATGAGCATAACAAGGATGTCTATGCTTGATACTTTCACTATGTACTGTACTGCAGTAACTAACAGATGAGTTCACATGCTATTGGATATNAGATCTGTATACAAAGCCAGTTGAATTTCTGTATAGTAACAATGCACAAACTGAAAGTTAAGTTCACAGAACAGTTTCATTTNTAATAGTATAAAAATGAATGAAATACCAGGAATAACTNTAACAGAAGAATATAAAATATATACTCTAAAACAATAAGACAATATTAAAATAAATTTTAGAAGATGTAAACAAACCTTATGCCTGTAGGACAGAGGACTTAATATAGTGAAGGAGGCAATGTTCTCCAAATTAATCTCAAGATTCTGTGCATCACCTATCAAAATTTCAGCTGATTATTTTTAGTATGTAACCTGAGATTCACAAAGTTGTGACTTGAAAGGCCAAAAAAATTCTGGGGGGAAAAAGATCATTAAAAGAAGATTCATACNTACTCCTTTTGAAACATACTACAAAGCTATAGCAAGCAAAATTTGGTTATAGGCAGCTAAATTAGTGAAGTGGAATGAAGAATCTAAACATAACATATTTATGGTTAGTTGATTCCCACAAAGGTATCAAAATTAATATGTCGGATAAGAATAATCTCTTTGTGGCTGGAGAGATGGCTCAGCAGTTAAGAGTATTGGCTGCTCTTTCAGAGAACTGTTCCAAGTTCAATTTCTAGCACCCATATGGCAGCTCAAAATTGNCTATAACTTCAGTCCCAGGGGATTAAATGCCCCCCCTTCTGGTCTCTGTGGGCACCAGTCATAATGTGGTATACAGACATACATACAGGCAAAACACACAAACAAATAAAAGTAATAAATATTTTTTAAAAACTAATCTCTTCAACAAATGATGTTGGGTAAACTAGAAAGCTACACAAGGTAGGACTAGAACTCTACCTCACACTATATATAAAAATTAATGAAAAGTAGTTTTTAAAACCCTAAAACTGGAAAACCTATAGAAGAAATTACATGTGTAAATCTTCGTAAAGTTTGTGACTAGACAATGATTTGTTGGACATGACACCAAAAAAACACAAGCAACAGAAGAAAACACTAACTAGAGATGATTGAAGGTAAAAACTTGTATTTCACAGAAAACAGACACCCACATATTGGAAGAAAATATTTACAAGTCAAAACTGATGAGCAACTTTCCCCCAGATTGTGTAGGGAGCCACTGAAAGTCAATAATAGCACAGCTAACTCAACTACAATATAGACAAAGGATGTGACAAGGCAACTGTCTAAAACAAATGGTCCACAAACACTTGAAAAGATGCCCCACAGCACTAGCCAACAGATAAATGCAAAGCAAAACTACAGCAAGATATCTCTTCACACTGCATAAAGATGGCTGCAATAAAAAACACAGATAATAAATGTTGAGAAAAATGTTGAGAGAAGTTGGAGTGAAAAAAGGCAATGGCATAGCTGTTTTGGAAAGTAGTTGGCAGCCCCTCAAGTTGTTAAACAGCTACCAAAAGAAGCGAATATATTTCCACATAAAACTTGNACATCCTTGTTCATAACTGCTTCATTATTAATAACTGAGTGGTGCAAAGAACCCAAATGCCCACACACTGATAAATGGTAGATNCATGTGGAGACCTTGGATAGTTCTTGACAATAGGAAGGCATGAAGGGCTGACTTGTGCCATGATGAGGGATAAACTTCNAAAGTAGTGTGCTATATAAAAGACACCACTTACAAATGACCACATATTGCATGACTCATTTTCATGAAATTCCAAAAGAAAAAACTCTGGAGGGGCAGAGAGTATGACAGTGACTGTATAATGGACATACAGCTTATTTAGGGGATGATGATAATGTCTCAAAAGTGATTGTAGTAACAGTCACCCATCTAGGTGACTTGCTGAAGGCCATTGACTTGCACAATGTAAATGGATGAATAGTATAGTATATGGATCATAGCAAAGGNGCTTTCAGAAAGAACATATATATTTGCTGGTTACTGAGCATTAGAACTGGTATAACAGAACATGGACCCCGCCAAGAGCAGTCCNGAGCCTTTCTCCTGCTGCTGAGAGCTTCATGGTACAAGGTAGAAAATAAGACCTACAGCCACCTCTCCATCAATGGGACTTAGCAAGAATCAGCTCAGCAGATTTCTGCATCAGTCAAAGGAGGCTCAGAGATGCCTGGTGAGCTGTGTGGGATCTGTTTTCCTGTGTGATCTGTGTTGGGACTAGACAGGATATTGTGTTTGGTAGAGTTAGGGACTACCACCTTGGTCATCTCAGTTTGGTGTCCTCATGGCTTCACTCCTAAGAAGAGTTTTCAAAGAAATCAAGAACCTTGAGGAAAACAGCAAGAGATCAACAGCATGCAAGCCTACTGAGCAAGGCACCTTTCTGAAACATTTACCTGCTGGGCATGGCAGTATATTATTGGCCAATAGTTGATGAACAAGAGATAAGAAATAATTGTGCCATGAACCATCTATCATTAGTGGCTAAAGCCTATGGACCCGTTTTCAGAATAATATTTAAAATAAATACCTCAACCAAAATACAGAATCCCAAAAGGAAGTCATTCATATTGAAACATGATCCAATAAAGCAAATATCTGCTAGCAAACAAATATTTTAAAAAAAAAACGCAAAAACTTTATTGACATTGCAATGAAACTTGTTAAAAGCTTAAAAGATAGAGGAAACTAAGTCACCTCCCCTCAAGTCCAGGAACAAGCACCAAGAGAGCTCTTTCTAGATATTGTAGTGAGAAAGGTATGTCCATCTTCCNGTTGTTTGGCTTCCCAGGTGGTGTAACTGGACTCTACCTCAAAGGTGATGGTCTTGCCTGTCAGGGGCTTCACAAAGATTGTTATCCCACGCCTGAGGCAAAGCACTCAGTACATGGACTCTTTCCAGATGTTGTAGTCAGGGTACAGCTACCTTTCAGCTGCTTGGTGGAAAAGAGCCTCTGCTGGTCAGGGAAGATGCCTTATTTGTCCTACATCTTTGCCTTGACACTCTCAGTGGTGTCCCTGAGCTTGCCCTCCACAAACGTTTCTTTTAGAGTGTTTTTAATCCCAATTCTCCATCATTTCAAACTAGTGGTCTGTGTAAATAATGTTTTCAGAGATCTGCAACATGACAGCTAACTGTGAATATCTGTGATTCCCACTGCTGGTGGCTCAGGTCCTGTCAACACTGCTGTGGGAANTGCTGGCTCCTCCTCCCTTTTCTCTCTCTCTCCTCTTCACCTTTGACTTCCTCCTCTTTTCCTTTCTCCTCTTCTTCTCCTCTTTCTCCATCTTTGTCCCCTTTTTGCCTCTTTTGTTTCCCACTTCCTTCTCTTCTTTCTTTTTTCCTTTCCCTCTTTCTCTTCCTCCCATGTTTGCTCCTCCCCCTCTGTTTCTTTTTCTTTCTCCTCCTCCTCTTTCTGAATGAAAAGATACACTACATTTCATGTCAAGTTGAATGAAAATAGAAATGTACCCATTCTCCTTTCAAGTTGACAGAACTTCCAAATTAAGAACCACTAAATTGAAAGAACGTAGAACTCTCTGTCAGTCAAATTAAAACCTCTGTAGTATTTTGTCAAGGTACTTTATGTCATGTTAGGCTCTCCCTTTAGTTTGCACACCATACTTCTCATAGATCTTATTTTAATGTGAAACACAATACATGTTTGAAATGAATATGCTCTTACACTCAGCAGCACCATCCTGGAATCTAGCCCTTACAGAAGAGCCAAGAAATTCAGAAGTGTTATTTGAAAGATGTCAAATGTGCTTTGACTTCTCACAAACATTTCCTGGGGGTAAGTTCAGAGCTCATGAGTACACAGCACAAGAGGCTTAAACATCAAGCATGTGTAAAGAATATAACTTATTTTGGTAGGAGGGAGAATATAAAAAGGAACTATCTAGTTCAATGTTATGATAGAAGAATAATTTAATATGAACTTTAAATTATTAAAGGTGAGAAATCCAGCAGTGAAACATCTGTCCTAAAATTAATTTCACATATTTAATGCTCATCTTTAATCTTTTTTGGGAAAAAGCTGAACATTTTGTTAACATGAGAAGTATATTGAAAGTATTATAATTAATACAACCACTGGGTGGAAAATTCTGGAAATAACCTTGCCAAATTTAGAAACCCTGTGTGTTAACAGTTAAACTGTCTCTGAGTGAAAGCATAACAATCACTTTTTAGTTTTCCGTTTTTCTGTCTTTTGCTATACAAACATAAATTTCATAAGTAAAGGTTTCAATTTTCATGAAGATGAAATTACTTCTAAGCAATGAAAATTAGTGACTTCCAAGTACTTTGGTTATTAATATAGTCTCATTTTTANAGTCTTATGCAAACAGGAGCTATTTTGACATTTCTAACTCTGCTTCACAATGAGCTTCAGATAGCAGCTGTTCTTAGGACTTAAGAAGATATGTGTTCTGTATCCTGTGAGCTCATCCTGCATCAGCAAGCCTGATTTCCCAAACACACATTTTACAAGAGGACAGATTTTTATCCCATGGGTTCAGATTGTTCAGAAGGTGCCTAGCGTGTCTCTAGTCTTTAGCATTCCCGGTTTACTATTTGGCTGCTATATCACACTGTGTCTTGGCTTAATGTATAGAAGATAGGCAGTGAGAGAGCTCTGTAAGACCCATGGATCTGGAGTAACTCTTGGGACATCCTAGAACAGAGACAGACATGTTTTTCCATAAAGGGTCAGAATCACTCTTTGGTATGTGTGGAACATCCTGTCTCCACTGTAACCAGACAGCCCTGCTTTGGTATCATGAAAGAGGCAAACATTAGCTGCAACCCATAACAATTGAATGTCTGCTGCTTTGTAACAAAAATCCCCAGCACTTTCTGTTGGGAACCCTCAATATTTGAGCTTCCTATCCAACCAAGCCATTACTGAACAAATTTGAACTGAGTTCTTTCAGCAGCTGGCAGAGGATGATACAGGCTGACAACATATTTTCATGCACATCTGGCACAGTCAAGACTAGGGACTGCAGATTAGCAACTTCAGACCATTTATGGCTATGACAGGTGTGACACCTCCAGGAGTAAAGCCTTCAAGGACAGGAGGGGAGGGGAGGGCTTTATTCTGGGGCCAGAAATGGCCAACACTTCAGTTCATCATTTAAAAAATCTCATTGCCACCCACAGGCCTGTGGATGACTCTATCTCTCTCTTTGGAAAGAGCAGAGGAATGCTCCTCACTGGGGGAGCTGCAGACCCACTTACTTCCACCAAGAGCCAGCCCACCCACCATGGGCTTCAAGGTGAAGGAAAGAGTGGAAAACATCCATTCCACACCCAAATCATTACAGACGCTTAAACTGAGTGATATGGATGCCAGATCCCACAGAAGCATTGGCAAAAGCTCCTCTGTGAGGTTTATTCCTCCTTGGAAGGGACTTTTGGAACACACATCAAATTGCATCCTCCCATAGCCCCTTCGAGCGTTTTCCAGAAATGGGGTAACGGGATGGGCACTTATCTGTCTGGTTTTTCCTCAGAATGAGTAGTCACTTTTCTGTTCCTGATGACCAGCTGGCCACTGAAGAACTACTGAGCCAACAGCTGCAAAAGATAATTTTGGCAACACCAGCCGTGATGCAAATTTCAAAGTCCAGCTGGTTCCACTGCAAGTAGGATAAACACAAACAGCTGAAAAATTAGTAAATCCAGAACTTGAAATACTCCGGAGACGCTGGAACTTTTCAATTTTATCATCTCGTACATCCTGCTGTTGTCTGTGGTCTTAAGCCTAGGCATCATTTTTGTATTTCATCTTTCTGTCTAAAAGTTGTATTTCATTAGGAATTAATCAGTCCTTGTAAACAAAATATTTGGCTTCCTATTTCTCTTCCTGTTGCTGCTGTTACTCCATTGCTGATCCAATTTCTTTCTAAAGAGTTGAGAATCTCATTGAAACCCATCAGTCCCCAGGGCTCAATAAAAGTAACAAAGATGCAGATATTCTTCCCTAGAATTCTGGATGCCTGAGGGCTCTTGGCAGAATGAAATGTAGTTCACATTGGAAAGAAGGTGGCCTGCTGTGGCACAGGCTGAGGAATAGAAGAGTCTGCAAAGAAGGTATAGTCTATTTTCCTTGCCCAACATACGTGATCCCAGATTGGCTCCTTCTATTTCAGCTAGACACTTGTTAGAAATGCAGAAATTTGCCTTCACCTTGTGCCTTTTGTGTCAGAGTGTGCTTGCTAAAGAGATCCTAGGGGAGGATGTTTGGGAGACTTGCTGCATATATTTCCCTGGAGGGGCTGTGTTAGAGAAGGAGCCAACTGGTCAACCCAATGGCCTCAATGAGTAGCCTGCACAGGAGCTAGGTCTTCTCTTTGCCTCCCATCAGACTATTGATGGTCTTCTCTCAGAGTGGATCAAGACAATAAGTTTGTATCTTCTTTACTTCAGCCACTGGGAACTTGATTGAAAAGAGGATTCCTGAGCTCCAGCCCCAACATACTGGATCAAAAGCTCTGGTGCTAGCCTCAGCTTTCCAGTGGATTCTGAGGATTCAGGCTTGAGGAGTATAATCTCACTGTAGCAGGCATGAACGAATGGCTTCCAAGGTTCCTATCCCATCTTCATCATCCTAACTCTCCCTCCTGGGCTTTTCACTTGGAGCTTATAATCAGAGTTTCTGTCCCTGGGCACAGTTACCCCAAGCCCTGCCCTGATGTGGTGGTGGAAATCTACCAAGATAAACGGAATTTTAGAATTTTGACACAAAAAAAGTACAACAAGCATCGATGTCATGAAACTGAAGGTTACAATAGGATGAAAGGAAGAGAATTGACCAACCCCAGATGCTGGGTTATTCAGAATTCACAGAGCAGTCATGCCTTGCCAAGCTCTGGATTTCTTGTAAGGGTAAAGGAAGAAATTCCCATTAGATTCTGCCACTACAGTGCAGAAATTGACCATACTACTGAGTGTCAGCCTCGTCTGTATGAACTTGAACAAGGTTTGAGTGTGGTACACTGAATTGCATGTTATTGGTTCTCAGACCTTTCATGGTCAAGGCCAGGCCCCTATCATTAGTCAAATAGCATTATTAATTGTGAGGAACAAAGTTTATTAGGTCACATCCCTTAAGGCAAAGTCAACAAGCCTTTTCTGCTAAGGGCCAGATGACAAATACACTAGCCTTTACAGGCCATTTGGTCTCTGCTGCTGCAGCAGAAAAGCTGCCACAGACCATATGTAAATGAATACATGTGGCTGTCTTCCAAGGCAACTTGGTTTATGGACTGTGAAATTTTGTAATTCTCACGTACCATGAAATATTTTTCTTCTGTTAATTTTTCCTAAACATTAAAATATGTAAAAACTATTTTTATTGGCTCACAGGCCACATTAAAAACATTCAGTGGGACAGATTGGGTCTTCGGGCCATCGATTTCTCAACTTGCTTTGCACACAGAAAAAAAAGAATCTCAGAAGAAGCAGGCTTTGTTTACAAACGTTTCTTCTTGTTGAAAGATGAGATAGAGATAAAAAGGGGAAGCCCAATGACTAAGAAGCACTTTATTCAAAGGATACAGAATAAAATTCTCACCCACTATGGCTGTTGAACAAGTCATGGGGGTTAGAGAGGAATTAATGACTGTGGAGGAAGNGGAGGAAAAGAAAAATCAAAATGTACTGGAGATTTGAAAAGTTTAGAGCCANGAGCTTTGTACTATAGGACAAGAAAGCAATGCTGTTCTGTGTCTTTAGTAAGANGAAAAGCATGCTCCCCCGCTGCCCCAACAACAAAAGCACTATCTCAGAGCTCCAGATGCCCCATTTTCACTGGACACTGGGGATGCCTCGTCGTGTNGCTTACTGAAAGTCTGAGACTCCTCTCTTCAGACCTCCGGTCTTTGAACTCATCACCCCCAATGTGTGATGATGCATCTCATGTTTGACTGTTAACAAGATCTATCTTTCCTGCTACCAAGGAGCTTCTGTCCTCTAATTAGGTCAGGCAGAGTCAGCTAACAGAAGCCATAGTCTCTGACCCTTTGCACTTCACACTTGTGCACACTCCATTTTGTGCACACCCGTTCTAACTGATCTTCAATGCATTGGATTACTCTGACACTATAGTTGTGTTTTTGTTTTGTTTTGTTTTTTTTACAAGTTTTTATTTAAGAATGTTTTTATTCTTTTTACACACCAACCACAGATCCCTCTCTCATCCCT
>LZPO01087607.1:0-15740 GCA_001675575.1 Neotoma lepida | reverse complement strand
CNNNNCNNNNCNNNCNNNGCTACTGACCTTTTGGCTCTTTATTAAACCTATCAGAAGGTGCCTTGGCNGAGATANATCTTCAGTGTACAAAAAAATTACCCTACAACATAGATATAAATTGTATAAATTTAGATGAAGTTCATAAAAATATATAATAAACATTAACTCTGATATAAGAAAATAATTTTCATTTTTCCTTTAATGAAACAAAGGAGTATAGCATATAGAGAAAAATGACAAAAAATATAAACAGTTTGGATATTCATATTTGCCTTTTCATAAACCNCCTGGTATATATATTATTCCAAAACTCAGGTCNTGCTGAAAATTCATATTTCATCCATGGATACNTACTTATTTTCCTGCTTATGAACCCTGNTTCTGACTGTGTACCTGTTGAGGTTGAAGAATATCACAGTTATTTGTAGTTTCAGCTTCAATAAAGAATTCATTTATTTATATATAGAAGTATGTTGTCTACACATTAGAACTTGGTAGCTGTCACTATTAGCCATACTGATATCTGATTGTNGTCTACTAAGATTTTCTGGCACAAATTCAAAGCAGAAAATTATTACTTATAAAATTAAAATAAGTATGTTACAATAAATTAATATGGTANCCATCTTTAAAGTCAANATGTTTCTGGTTTCTCTCCTTTCACTTTGTTTATAAAGGAGATATCCCATGGTTATATGGCTATCTNAATACTTCCTAAGTTGTTCCACAGTGAATAAAATTTGAACAGCTATGTATAATGGACAGGAAGAAAAGGAAAAACAGTTCAATGATGAAATGANATGGAAGGCAAACATGTATCAGTTTATCTATACAGTTGTTAATTAAATACCTCAATCCTGACACAGAAAAGTAAGCTGNAACATGTATAATTTGTAGGCTATATATTTGTAGAACATAATAAAAGTTGAAGTATAATATTGAAAGATTAAGATATTAATATACTCTTTGGCATATACAACACAATCAAATTTAATTAAAATATTGATATCAACTGCAACAAGAAAATTATGTTTAATTATGTGGAGCAGAGCTGGGTTGACATTAATAAATAAGATTAAGGTATTTACTTAGATATTGATCCAAAGATCTANGACTTTCTATGATTTCCCATGAGTTGTAACAGAGAGAGTCATCTATGATTTTTCCCCTTACATCTTCACTCCTTTCATNTATGGGATTTACTATGGANAACAACTGCCTATCTGCCTGTACTGATTATTTTGTAAGTTGTGCTTAGCTTTAGGTGCAAATGAGTTNATTTATTTGCAAGAAGTGGTAGGTAGGACAGCACATCTCTAAAACTATTGAACTCTAATGCTAAGACCTCTGATGGTTTTTGGTTACATGTCAAAGGGAAATTAATATTGTGGATTAATTACTAACNGAATTCTGATAGTTTATCTTGTTTAATATGTAAGGGTACAAAACTATCTTGCAAATTCTTAAAATGACAACAAGTCACAAGAGACTGAGAAGGAGATGGAACTACAGAAGTATGGTCAGAGAAATGCATCATTGCTGTCTCTAAAGATGAAATTAGAGGAATAGCAGCCAAAAAATTTAGAGGAGAAGTTTCATAGACATAAACACACATGCAAGTATGTACTTTTAAGATCTTCAAAGGCAAGTACAGGCATCTTTGTATGAAGAAACATTTTTATTTTAATGAAATTTTTAAATAAAAATACAGGTATATGTCGAATATGGATCATATTTGCCACAAATCAAATTCTTACCGACCCTTCCCTCTTTCTTTAGCACTCTCCTTCCCAATTATTTCCATTGCTGCTCTANACAACCTCACTTTAATTTCATTTAATATAAACAAATATGACTTATGCATGTCTATAAAATCTAGAAATAACAACTAAGGCGAAGCATGGTATATGTCTTTCTGAGAATGCTGTCTACCAGTGTGATCATATCCATTTGCATCCATCTCCCAGCAATCCAGTGATTTCATTCTTCTTTATGTCTGAAAATTCCACCATGTTTACCTGCAACATTTCTGTTATCCACACCTGTGTTTCTTCCAAGTAATTTGGATCCAGAGTTTAGCTTTTGTAAACAATGTCAAAATAGACATGGATGTGTTTGGAGTTGTCTCAGTAACACAGTACACATTGGTCATACTGTGGATCTACTGTTAGTATTTTATGAAACATCCACATTAGTTTTCCACAGTGTCCTCTTTTGTCCCCATATTTCCCAGCATTTTTGACACTTGATTTTTTTAATAATTTACCAGCTGTGAATAAATTCACTTACCAGGAAAGAGTTCCAAATATTTGTAGAAAAACAGAATCTTAAGTCTCACCCCTAGCTCTGTAGCAGGAAACCTGATGAAGTCCCTTTCCATTACTGACCCAATCCCCAATGGGTCACAATGACTTCTCCCCCAACTTACCTTCCCCCAACTCATCCCATTATCTCAGGCACCAAGAATAGACATTCTATGTAAACACACCAGCTGATCAGTCATGTAAAATAGGCAACATACAGCCAGCACACTCTCCAAAAATCAAGAAAGCAAATACAAATCAAGGAAAAAAATAACCACCCAACAAAGAAAAAACAGAAATCAGCACCTAGACAGATTATCCCAATCCTAGATGCTTAGATACCTGTTTAAGAAGATAATCAACAATGCCCAGGAAAATATGTCTCCACTAGATCCCAGCTATTCTAACATAGCAGGCCCTGAATATTCCAAAACAGCTCAAGCACAAGGAAAAAGATCTTAAAACTAACTATATGAAAATAATAGATGTACTTAAAAAGAAAATAAATAAATGTGTTAAAGAAATCCAAGGAAACACATACAATTGGTGGAACTGAATAAGTCCTTTAAAGAAAGGCAAGAAAACAGAAACAAACAGGTGACATAAATGAATAAAACTGGTTTTAGACCTCAAAACAGAAATAAAAGAAATAAAGAAAACACAAACTGAGGGAATCCTGGAAATGGAAAATTTAGGTATTCAAGCTGGAACTACAGAGACAAACTCCTTCAATAGAATACAAGAGAGGAGAGAGAATCTCAGGTATTGAAGACATGATAGCAGAAATGGATACATCAGTCAAAAAAGGCTAAATCTGAAAAGAAAAAATCCGGACACAAAACATTCAGAAAACTTGGGTCACCATGAAAAGACCAAAGCTAATAATGGGAGTAGAGAAAGGAGTAGAATTCCAGTTCAAAAACCCAGAAAATATTTCCAAGAAAGTCATAGAAGGAAATTTTCCTATTCTAAATAAGAAGATTCCCACCAAAGTACAAGATGCATACAGAGCACCAAGTAGATTGGACCAGAAAAAAAAATCCATCTACTATATATTAATCAAAACACTAAAAATACAGCACAAGGGAATAATATTAAAAGCTTTAAGACAAAAATACCAAGTAACATGTAAATGCAGACACATTGGAATTGCACCTGATATCCCAATGGGGACTCTAAAAGCCAAAAGGGCCTGGGCAGATGTGTTATAGACTCTAAGAGACCTCACATGCTAGTCTAACAAAACTTTCAATCACCGTAGCTGAGGAATATAAAATATTCCACTCTAAAGCCAAATTTAAACAATGTCTATCTACAAATTCAATCCTACAGAGAGTGCTGGAAGGAAATTCCCACCTAAGGAGATTAACTCTACCCACTTAAACACAGGGAATAAATAATTTCACACTAGAAAGAAGAAGGAGGAGGAGGAGAAATAGGAGGAGGAAGAGAAGGAGGAGGAGGAGGAGGAGGAGGAGGAGGAGGAGGAGAAGAAGAAGAAGAAGAAGAAGAAGAAGAAGAAGAAGAAGAGAAACACAAATGCAGACACAAGCACGCATCACCACCAGCACCATCACCACCAATGGACAGGTCATCCAGACAAAACTAAATAGAGAAATACCGGAGTTAATAATCATTATAAATCAAACAGACATAGTAACAGATATTTACAGAACATTACACCCAATTACAAAATAATATATCCTTTTCTCTGCACCTCATGGAACTTTATCCAAAATTGACCACATACTCAGACACAACAAAAGTCTCAACAGATACAAAAATTGAAATAACTCCCTTCATTCTATCAGATTACAAAAGTTGGAAATCAACAATAGAAAACAACAGAAGTCTTACAAACACATGGAAACTGAACAACTCTCTACTGAATAAAATGGATCAAGACAGAAATAAAGAAATAAAAGACTTTCTCCTTTCTAGAATTCAATGAAATGAATAAACAACATAACCAAATTTATGGGGCAAAATGAAACTTTCCTCTGCTAAGAGGAAAGTTCATAGCATTAGCTGTCTACATAAAACAATTAGAGAGATTTCATAATAGCAAGGTAACAGCACACCTGAAAACTCTAGAATAAAATGAAGTAAGCACAGAAGATTAAACAGCAAAAACTAATCAAAATGAGGGTTGAAATCAATAAAATAGAAACAAAGAGAACAATACAAAGAATCAATGAAACAAAGAGTTCTTTCTTTGAGAAAAGTAACAACATAGACAAACCCTTATCTAAACTAACTAAAAGGCAGAGAGAGATGATCCAAATTAACCAAATCAGAATAAAAAAGNGGAATATAACAACAGGCACCTAGGGAATCCAGAGAATCATAAGAATATACTTAGAAAACTTTACCCAACTGAACTGGAAAATCTCAAAGAAATGGATAATGTTCTTAAAAGGTTCTGCATACCAAAGTTAAATCAAGATCAGATAAACAACTTAAATAGACCCATAGCCCCCAGAGATAGAGAAGCAATCATTAAAAGTCTAATAAAAGCCCAGGGCCAGATGGCTTTAGTGCAGAATTCTACCAGACTTTCAATGAAGAGTTAATGCCGATACTCCTCAAATTATTGCACAAAATAAGAACAGAAGGAACATTGCCATATTCATTTTATGAGGCCACAATTATCCTGATTCCCAAATCACATGTGATTCAACAAATAAAGGGAATTACACACCAATTTCCCTTATCAAATTTGGTGTAAAAATGCTCAATAGCATATTTGTAAATCTAATCAAGGAACACATCAAAAAGATCATTCATCATGATTACTCAAACTTCGTCCTATAGATGCAGGGATGTTTCAATATACAAAATCAACAAATGTAATCCATCTTACATACAAATAACCTAGATTTCCCTCAACAGAAGAACAGGTAAAGAAAATGTGGAATATTTACACAATGGAGTATCACTCAGCAGTTAAAAAAATAACATCATGTAATTTGGAACCAGGAAAAATCATCTTGAGTGAAATAACCCAGACTCAGAAAGATAAATATGTTACACAGTCACTTATAAGTGGATATTAGTGGTAAATAAGGGATAACCAAGCTACAGTCCTGAGATTCAGAGATGATAAATACAGAGAAAGAATCTAGGGGATACATGCAGCTCACTGGGAGGGAGTAATAGAATAGAATTTAATGGCAGACTTGGAGCAGGTGCGGANGGGAGAGAGGGATCAGGTGGGTGGGGAGATATGGAAGAGGAAGACAGTGTATGGAGAGACAACTGGAATTGGGGCCACTTTGGGGGTTGTTTGGAAACCTAGTGGAGTAGAAGTTTTCTGTAATGTATTAAGGTGATCCTCATGATGACTCCTAGTAATGGGGAATATGGAGTCTCAACTGGCTATTTCATGTAGCCAGGTAAGGGTTCCACTGCTGGGACTAGGATGCATTCAATTGCGTTGTTGGCCATCAAGGGGGTCTCATGGAAATTTCCAAACAACTCAAGTTGTTGCTAAATCTAAGGGTTACTTCTTAAAACCTACAGGGGTGCCCTTGCCCTATTGCTTAGGACAACATTCACACAATGCTTTGAACATGGAGAAGTTGAACATGGAGCCTATAATACTACATTCTAGTCTTTGATATGGGGAGGTACTCTTGAGGGCACTGAAAAAGAAATGCAGACCCCAAACCAGGTAAAAAACAGTTGACTACAGTCTGTCTTGACTACAAAATATGCTATGGCAAAGGTGGCACAGAACTTGTGAGAGTAAACAACCAATGTCTCATTTTATTTAAGGTCCACTCAGAGAAGGAACATAGGTGACACTGCTTGAGTAACCAAGAACCAGAGACTAGATACATAGCCCAGAGACCAAGGATTAAACAAAATAATACTGGTCTAAAAAATATCAATGAAATGATTCCTAATGATATGGTGCTATACTCATAGATCAGTGCCTAATACAGTCATCATTAGAGAAGCTCCCTCCAGCAGTTAGTTGATGGGAACAAAGGCAGAGACCTGTGGCAATTACTCAGAGAGTCTAAATGGTAGGTCTTCATCAAATCCTTACCCCCAGAATTCAGGAAACCCTGGAGAAGAAGCATTGGAAAGTGTGCAAGAGCCATAGTGGACTGAGGACACCAGGAAAACAAGGCCTTATGAATCAATTAAACAAGGCACATATGAGCTCACAGAGACTGAAGCAGCAAGCACAGGACCTATTGGGCCTGCACCATGTACCATGTCTTCTGCAATACATACATATACATATATATATATATGTATGTATGCAAACATACACATACACATATATAATACATATGTATAATTACAATGATATATTTATATATTACAGATATTAGCTTAATATTTTTATGGTACCTCTAACTGTGAGAACGAGTGGGTCTCTATTCCTTAGGTAGAGGTGTTGTGTTCTAGATTTATTGGAACTTGGCTGCACAACTCTGCACTTTGATTGGTTGTAGTTTTCTGTAGGGTTTCTACGCTTTGATGTAATAGTAAGATGACCTTACTATGCAGACCTGTAATGTTTTAATCATGACTCATATCTCTCCTCCAGTTTTATGTATGTATAGCAAACTCTCAAAACATTCCATGGTCTCTCTCGTTGGGTGATCCATGCTTCCCTCGGGAGGAGGGAGGAGAGGGGGATCTGAGGTTGGTATGTAAAAGGAGTGGAAGATCTTTTTAATTAAAAAATAAATAAATTTAAAAAAATCAATAAAGTAGATTTTAAAACTAAAAACAAAAAACAAAAACAAAAACAAAAAACAAAACAACAACAACAAAAAACATTCCATGGATACTTAGGAATTGTAGATAAATCTGATGTGTAAAAGGGTTGGCATATATATGGAGAAATCTAAATTTCAGTATTTTCTTTAAAATAAAAAAAATCTGCCAGGTGGTGGTGGCGCACGCCTTTAATCCCAGCACTCGGGAGGCAGAGGCAGGCAGATCTCTTTGAGTTCGAGGCCAGCCCGGGCTACCGAGTGAGTTCCAGGAAAGGCTCCAAAGCTACACAGAGAAACCCTGTCTCGAAAAACCACACACACACACACACAAAATCTTTTGAATATACAGTATTCTTGTTAAAAATATGAATTGACTCTATGTTGTAATACATTTCCAATATACTTCTAGAATGTAAGGAAAATGAAAAGATCTCAAACACCTAACAAAGACTACCCAATATGTAACTAAAATCCCTGCACAAAACCTACTGATTGTGTATTTTATAGTTTTAATGGAATAAGGTAGCACATATACACTTACTAATTGGCTGAGATTATTTTGTTGAAAGATAGTTGATTTTCATAGGTAGAAAAGATCACTTATATTGTGTTACATGCTAAGTACTCAAAACCTGATTTCACTGTATCTGTATAGAAAGTCCATAGAGAGGTGATTAAGGCTGAATGAGATTTTGGGTGGGATATTGTCAGTACAGAAGTAATGGCTTTAGAACACAGTAGAGAGTACTCATTCAAATATAATTGGACACAATGGAAAAGTAGTTCTTCACAATCTGAGAGCCTCCCCATAGACCAAACTTACGGACACATTGATTCTGGCTTTGTAGAATCCTGAGATCTAATAAAATAGATCTATGTTGTTTAGAACTTCCAATCTATAGCACTTGGTTATGGAAAAGTGAGAAGATTAATAGAATGTATAAATCTTAGAATAGTATCTGGTTATTTATATATAAACAGTGATGAATCTGTGAAATAAACAATGTAGATTTCAAATTTGATGTTGTCAAGGAAAAAGTTTGTAATTAAAGAAGCATAGCAAAATAAAGGGGTTGTAGGATAGGCTAAGTATGTTTAACAACCAGTGAGATAAATTTTTGAATGATGACAGTTAAATAGCCTGCAATCATGTACTTGGGCAATGACAGCAAATTATGAGTTTTCATTCCATTTAGAATATTTATAACTGTTTTATAGACCAAACTAAATGGTTTTGTCTTTTTGTATCATTAAATAAGATACCGAGGAATTAATTAATTTTTAAATTTAGATGAATATGTCTACTAAATGGAGATTGCCTTTGAGTGTTACCTGGGAAAAAGACAAACCTGCTGTAATGCTATGGATCTTTAGATGCTCAGACTGTGGAAGACAATGAATTATGGTAAGAAACCAAGGTGAGAATAAAGTTTGGACTTCAATCTGGCTGTTTTGTGTCTAATGAAGATTCTAATGCCCATGACTCCAGAGATCACTCCAGTTGCTCTGGAAGAAGTGAATGCGAGTTTGAGTATGTTCTGTATGGGCCAGTCTAATGGTCAGAGTTGGCCTAGAACAAATAAGAGAAAGAAACTACGCCTTAAAAGCCCTACAGAAGAAAACTACCTGAAATCCACTGCAGTAAATAAAACCCAGGAAAGAGTCCACATTTGTTGCTATTTTACTCTTTAGAAAAGGCTGTCAATATTGATAAACAACATGAAATTCACATGTAATATCCAATCCATGTGTGTTACAACTGTTCACTCTATTAGCTCTTTTAGTGTCTCTTTGCTTTTAGCATGATTATAAAAATGATATTATTAGTTTTATATTAAAGAATTTTTTGTCATATTTAAAGAAAATCCATATTCATAAACCATGTGAAATCACAGCCAGCATGGTATCACACCACAACTATTTATCATATAGCAATTACCTATTTGTTTGCACATCTCTGATATAAAACACTCTCTTAAGAGATATTTTAAAAATTATAAGGATTTTTCAACATTTACATTAGGTAAATGGTAGGATATCATATGGGAATATATAGCTATATGCATGTGTATATACTTCATAAAAATGATGTAAAGTATATTATTGTTTTATAGTTTATAATTATTATTACTGTTGAAAAAATATCTTTCATCATTAGTCTACAGTATACCTATGGAACAATTTATCATTCTCTATTCTGTCCTTACTTTCTTCCCCTATTTTATTTAAAATGATGATTTGTCTTGCTGTAACTTCAGTTAACACTGAATGTTATGTTATATTAATGTAACACCTTGCACTCCTGCCACACTGAACATGACCTACACACTACTCAGTTGCCCAATCAGAAGTCCTTGACTACAGACTTGATGGAGCCTAGTGATCAACTCTCAATAGCCTCTACTCACTTAAGATATTCCAAGTATATTTAAAATTATTAAATAAGTATTTCATTGAATGAATAATTCAATTTCATTGAACTAGCTCTTTTGCAGAGTATAAAGAATGATTCTAAATATTATTTTAAACCCAGTTTGAGTTTATCTAGTCAGTTCTACTTTATCATATTGTGAAAATAAATACACAATACTACATATAATAAAATAATAAAACATACTACATTTGTATTAGAAATTTACTTCAGGAATCTTATTCTTGTTTTTATCTTTGTTTGTTTGTTTGTTTTAAGAAGTAAGAATTACCTGAAAGAGGCTCTGTATTTTGTGAGATAACTAGCCATAGTAATTGGTCAGACACAAATCTATTTCTTTGTATATTTCTATACCCTGCAGATAACTCTATACATGTTGAAGGCTTAATGGGATTTTAAAGTACTAACTTTGACAAATGTAGTTATCATTGCATATTTATTAAAGTCAAAAAATGAAAGCATTAGCAGAAAAAAAAACCCTCTGAAGCCTATGAGCATTTTAACTTCATTGCTATAACTGAGAGCATAGAGAGTGGTCTCTCTGTGTGCTTCTCTGATCTCAGTGTTAAATAAGCAATCTTCAAATGAAGCTGAGAATAGAATAGTTTTTCCTGTGACCCATGCACGCTTTCCCAGTTTATGTGAGTAGCGGTTGTGTACATTGATGATGGTATGGCAAAGTTTCTGAGAAGTATAATGATAAATTTTCCTTCACTGCAGACCTGATTACTACAATAGGAAAATTGTTTGTTTTAATTCTTGTTAAAGTACAGTTAATAAACAGTTTACATCTGATGGATTTCAGATAATATAAAGAAAATATGAAATTCAACTACAAATCTATAATGTAGCATATATTTTGTCTGTTTGTTCTTGTTCAAACAAAGAAGTAACGATTATGGACCAAGACGTGTTCTAGATCAAACATATATAAGATATAGGAAAGTTTCATATTCCCATTTCTGCTTGTGTGTGAAACAGAAGAATTTAAATGTGTGTTAAGATGTTCAATTGTAAATCTCTATTGAGTAGTTGAGATGTTGAAGAACTGTANATTGGAATTTATTTGTTAGATACAAAAGTTGAGAGAAAAAGGTAAAAGGGATCTGGGCAAGAAATGGAGTTGCCTTTGTATTTAACTGTAGACTACTTCATGAGAATAAGTGAGAGAACTCAGACATGAAATACTCAGACTTGGTATTTCAATGTCAGACTGTACAACTTAACATAAACTTGACACCAAATGTTTTATTTTAAAAATGCCAGGAAGGAGTCACACCACACAACAGGGCTCATGTGGGAAGTTTATTGAGGGGAGGGGAGAAAAGGGGCAGAGAAGGGAGCAGAGACTAGTCCTTAGGAATGAGAATGAAGGAAGAAAAAGAGAAAGTAGAAGTGTACATGTGTTAAAATTCCTTCACAAAACAAACTTTAAACCTTGGAGTCCCCCAACAACCCTACCTCTTGTTGCAATGAAACTATTTAACAGAATTACCCAGAAATAAGGAAATAAAAATTCTGATGTTGTAATGGTTAACAGTAATTGTCAAGACTTAATGTAGAATGACCAAACACAAAATATTTAGTGAAGACTCATTTTAATTATGATAATTGAGATGGAAAATTCCCTGTTTACTGGATGCAACATTCTCAAGATTGCAGCTATGAAGTCCATAAAAACTAAATGATTATCAAATACTAAGCTTTTATCTCTAAAGACACACATATACTAGTAACAGGAAAGAATCTCAGCAAGTTCCATTTATATATTTATTCATACACATAGCAATAATAATTAATGAAAATAGCTATGTACTTGAAAGACAACTGGCATGGAAGGATTGCATGGCAAGGGTTGGAGGGAGGGAAATGGAGATTTCTGTCCATGATTACCTACCTTAGACACCTTTTGTCTGCCCCATTTACATAGACTGTGGTTGTCTTTGAGGATTGTAATAGTTGAGAAGAGTATTATTCAAACATGTAGTAAGGTTCCTAGCTGTTGCTAGTTATGTGATTTTCCTTACACTTTGATGAAAGCTTGAATGTTTGGATAAATACCAGATAGGTCAAGAGCATCTGAAATCACATCTAGAAATGACACACAAAATTTTGTCCACATATCCTCATTGTTGGTTATTATTTTGACAGCCTGCTTTATGTAAGATCTTTCAAGTTTATTAACTGAACAACTACATCTTCAAGATGCGTATTATTCTCACTGAAGGAAGTCCATGCACAGAAATCCCTCCATTAATGGATGGGAGTATCTCTGTGAGAACAAAGTATCCAAATTAGTCATTTGGAAGTTTTATTTTCATGGGGTATTTAAATTCATACCCTGAATTTAAATAAACCATTAATTGGTTACAACATGCATTGTGGACATATATTTGCTTATTGGATTAAAATTTATTAGTGCTTTATTATTCATTATTACTCATTTTCAGGCTTTGTCACTGAGATATTATATTGCTTACTATCTCCATGTGGCTTATTCCACAATTTTATGGATAGATGGACAGTTTCATTTTCTGTTTGGTGTCATGCCAGTCTTTCAACCCAGAGACATGCATGTGTTAAGAAAATGTTATAACAAATCTTATGTTTCGTTTTAGCCATTATTTTTGGTAGTGTGAGTTAGCCCAGGATCATATTCTGTCTTTCTTGGTCATATACTAGAATCAACCATTTTTTTTTTAAAGAATACTTGGTTCTTTTCCTTGAAAATGGTTTAGAATGCAGTAAGTAGAAGCTAACTTTTGTTGTTGCTGTTGCTGCTACAATATGATGCTTCTAATATTCTGAGTTCAGTATGTAAGAAAAAAAGTCATGAATTGTGTCCAGAATTATATATCTATGCGTTATCATTTATCTTTGTAACCATCTGTATCTATATTAAGGAAACTTCAATTCATACTGGTACATCTAATTCTAATTAAGGACCACATGTTTAATTCTCCCCTATCCCCTTTGTTTATGTGTAAATTACTATTTCATCAGTATGATATTTCTAACCATCTGTCAGACATCCACTTAACTCTTCCAATTCAGTACACACATATAAACATATTGGAATTTTTGACCTGTACCTCNGTAGAATAAAAGCATCAATTAAGATTAATTGTTTGTATATAAATTATTGCCCTTTAGTATGATGGAGTCCACTTATTTATAAAGTTACTTGAATGAAAACATCTTTTCTCCAAACTCCTTTAATGAGTTCATTATGTAGATTAGCAATTTAGATAAGTATTGCATAACACTTTTAATTCAATGTTGTAATTCCCTCATTTTTGTGAAGAATATTCTAATTTTAATTTGTTAAAATTTACTCTTTTTGAGTTTTTACATATCCACACTGAAAGAATATAATATAGAACAGAGTCAAACCTTAAAATAGTTCTAAATTTTATATAATACTTCCACAATAGAACTTCTTCAGGGGCACTCATATTGAGTTTGAATTTTAGAATATATTGCTATAATCATCTCATTCATTGTCTCTTCAGATTGGCTTCTTGATTTTCAGCACACATTGTTGAGAGGAATGCAGATAAATATAACTCCCTTGTATTTCTGAATAGACTTTATTGAATAGGTAGCCTATATTTAACACTACCTCATTTCAGAGCATTTTCCTTGCATCTGTATTTTACTGTAATTGTATATAAAGCTTTAAAAATATTAAAGGGCCAATTTTTAGTTTTCAAATCAGTCAGTAGATTTTAAACACAGCAGCAGTGTTTGAGAACTGGTCTAGATTATGCTCATATTTCAAGAAATTGCCAAATCATCTTCTTGATTACTTTTATTTATGTTATTTGCAAATTTTATATATAAGTATTGTATTTACATCATTTAACTTCTTTTTTTTTGTAATTTCTCCTGGTTCCCATAGTTTCTTTTCTAATCCATATCCTCTAATTGTTCAATAAATATTGTTATACTCATACACAAAACCATACATATTTATACACATTCATAAAAGTAAATAAATACAACCTGCTGGCCCATGTATTGTTACTCATATGTATATGTGTTGAGGCCTGCCCACTTGGAATTGAATTACCTATTAGGGGGCTCATACATGGAGAAAATTGTTTCTTCTCTTCTCAGCAGCCATTAATTCTCTGTACCCTTCATTTAAGAGTAAGGTCCTATTCCATTTTTCCATCTATTTTGGTATGAAAATTGCTGTTGTCACTATCTGGGTTTTGTTTAGTCAACCATATCTTTGAGATTTCATGGGTGGAACCCTGTGTCATGAATAGAAGGCACAATCCCAGAGCAGACATCTGAGTTTTTATAGTCTTTCCACCCCATTTTCCATGCTGTTCCCTGAGTCTTAACTATAAGGATTGTTATAGATCTATCAGTTGTGGTCAAACATGACAAGGTCTGTAGTTCACAGCATTTTTTACCAGTTCTGGTTCCATTTGCTGAAAACAGAAGTTTTGGTGAGAGGTGAGAATTAATAATACAGAGAGCACTCATGCAGTTTCTGTCCCTCACGTTGTCATGCTTCCTTACTTTTACCTATTAGATATAACCCACCATTCTACTTATTTAGACTTTTAACTTTATTATCAATTTCATAAATTTGAATGTAAGTTGCTATATATAATCTTGAGTAGGTGAGAAGTCCAGAATAGAACTTTCCTTCTTCTCCTAAAACTCCTAAAAGGTTTTGAGCCTTTAACTTTATTGACTTCAGTATCCTTGCTGTGATTTCTGTCTCTGGCACATGATATTCTTTCAGTTTTCTCTGTCTAAATTTTGCCCCCACTCATACTAAATAGTCTTCACTTTGATTTGCTCATATATAAGCAAACTCTTAATTTTAAGAAATGTTCACACTTGCAGGTATCTGGATAAAATTTCAGCATATATTTTGGAAGGGAGAACATTTCTACACATAAAACATCATATGTTGGAATTTTACTGTACTAGATAAATAATTCCAGTAATATTTTTATCATAGTTACTTTTTTCTTTATGGTTTTCTACATAATCATGTGATCTGAAAGCAGCCACTTTTTCTTCCTCTGTTTTTCACTTATTATATGAACTCAAACTTTACAGAGTTTGCTACATAGAATTGGCCAGATAATTTCACTGCATGGATTCCAGTCTTTTCAAGAAGATACCTTGCTTATTAATTTAACTTATAAACTACCTTAATCTTGCTGTTGGGTTGTACTTCATCATTTTGAAAACGTTCCCTTTTGTTTCTCTTCATGATGGCATGATGAATTTTGTTCTATAACCTTTTGTCTTTGCAATGACTAATGTGACTTTAGAAGATATCTTCATTTAGTTCATTTATAAATAACTTTTAAAGCAACATGATGTTGCACCAAGCATACTCATTAAAACATTGCCCACATAGTCAGTTTTCTTATTATATTTTGTTATGTTTATTTTGTTGTTATTTTATTCAACCTTTATTGTATCTAGGCCTGTGACAGATGATGGCATATGAGCATGTAATTGGTGATACATAGTCTTTGTTTGCTACAATGCTTTCATCTTTTTTATTAGATTTACTCATTTAATTTTACATGTTTTTCACTTGCATGTATGTATACCTATCACATATGTGACTGGTGCCAAGGAGACTAAAAGTGTGCATCAGAGCCCCTGTAACTGGAGTTGTGGAATCATTTGAAACTTTGTGCTGGGAATCTAATTCAGGCCCTCTGCAAGAATCACAAGTGTTCCTAACCAACTCTCCAGGACAATATTTTAAATTATTCTTGTTCTTCCATTTTATGGATAGCTTCTTTCCCAAAATGTTATTATGTATTGATTATAGTTATTTAATAATAAATTACTACTCAAATTATACATTTGTCCTTATGTGTGTGTTTTGGAAATTGTCTTTCAAGAAATTAGCTGGTTCATAGAAACCACAAAGTGTATTTTTATTCTTCTGTTCTTGGTATGCATTTATTATTGCAGTTAATTTGCAATTATTAAACTACTGAATTTTTTCTAAGTTTTAAAAATATATTGTAGACCATTGTCAGCATTCCATAAAACATAGTGACATGACGACTCCTACAATGTGCTTAATTTTAAAAAATAAATAGGAAAAAAACAAAACAAAAAAATAGGAGATAAAAGAAAACATTGTGGCATCTCTCATCCTTAATACAGATTTAGTGGATGAATAAAATACAGTGTCAAAAGTCAATTTAAAATTCCACAGATTTTTCTTTTCTGAAAGACATGAACTCATGAATGATTCAAACAATAAATATG
>LZPO01087606.1:33831-44174 GCA_001675575.1 Neotoma lepida | reverse complement strand
ATTTATAATTAAGAATAAGCCTCTGTGTGCGATTTATTTGGGAGCTGGGTGGCAGGCCCCCCAAAAGAGTAAAGCAATTAAAAAAAAAAACCAACAATGGCCCCTTCTCAGCTCTGAATTGCCCCAGAATCTCTCATGCATTAGTTTCTGAAAGAGCTTGTATTTCTTAGTTTGCTCTGTGCATTTGTTTCCCCCTGTATATGCTCACACACATACACACACACACACACACACACACACACACACACACACACACACTCACACACCTGGTTTCCAGGAAACAAAGGTGCTTCCTCAGCAGAGTAAACTTTTGGATTGCTCTGCCCCCCAGAGAGTTTCCTTTTGGCCCTACATCCATCTGTGCCTTACACACAGTAGGTGCTCTATAAATGTTTGCCTAGTGGCAAGATCCTTAGATTGACCCCCAGAGAGGAAAACAGATTTATTTGATGGAAATTCCAAGTGTGTAAAGCAAAGTCATTCAGAGCAAACAGCATTCCAGTTATCCCAAGCCTCCGTAAGATTGAAAGGATTTGAGTATTGTGGGTGTGTCTGGACATATTGTGTGTGGGAATGTGGGTGGGTGGTCTGGACTGGTGGGTAATAAGTGACAAGAGGGCCCTTGAAAATATAAAGGGCTCCATAACTACTGTAAAAATAAAACTGGGAACAGTATGCCCAGACCTCCAGCCATGCAGTGACCAAATTTGACCCTGGCAGAGATGAATAATACGGTGGGGATGGATTCAAGAATTATTAGTCAATGTTTTTGGTCCCTGTGGGCATCTCTCTCTCTCTCTCTCTTTATTTCAAGATATTATAAAGAATTACTGGGTGGGTTTTTGGCCAGGCAAATGATTACAGCAGATTGTAGAATTCCAGAGCCCTTCCAAGCTCTTTCTAGACTCTTCTATATTAATCATTTTTAGTTTTTTCTTTTAATGGAATGTAACTTCTGGTTTCCTCTTTGGACATAGGATATGATTTCTGATTCTCCTCTGGTAATCTTCTCCCTCTTTTGGAAAAATCTTCCACATGGNTAGGTAAACGTCTTGAGTNCTTCAACCCTGAAGAAACAGAACAGAAGAGCCCAGGAAGCATACAGCTAAAAACCTGTTTCTATGAGGCTAGTCACAGATGCTCTGTTTTGCAACTGTCCGGATATACAAATATGCATTATTGGAATNTAATTTGTGCAATGATGAAGGGAAGCATGGAAAAAGACAGGTTTATGGGCTGCAGAGGGAAATCCTATACTGCCCATACCATAGCTGTGGATATATGTATCTGCCAGCACAGTCTAGCAAGCTCCCTGATACTGAATTTAATTCTTTTATTAGAGAAGTGGAGCATGACGCATACTTAAACCTTGCAGTTACTTTGNGTACTTGAGAGTACGTCTTAGATGATGGAGACTGCACGGTGTGGGATTAAGTGTTAAGCATCATGAAACCAAGATTTTCTCTGAGAGAGCATCAATCATGACCCAAACCCTGAATCTCAATTTCCTTTACCTATTCTTTTGAGGTTTATCTAACTGTTCTCCAACTAATCAGCCTAATTCTTGATTCCATAAACTCTCTCTCTCATCATTGCTTTGCACATCTGTATGCATTTATGTTGATTTTATATATTTTATTTCCTTCCAATCAGACCTTCATCTCCTTGAAGATAGGAATAATTGTAATTGTTATTCTGCATCCTCCAGGTGCCTGGTATTGTTTTGTGACTCCTGTGTGTAGGCAATAAAGAGTTTGTATTTCTCTCTGAGGAGTAATGTAATGTGAGGTTGGATTGTAGNGCTAATGTCTTCTTCCAGTCAGTGAATGTTGAAGAAGTGTTCAGGTCCAGCCATGGGATGAAACAATTAGGAACAAAATATGCTTCTAAAACCATATAGAATTCTTCAAAGCCAAGAGTAAATTACTTATGGATTTTCCATAGCTTTTTGGAGGTAGCAAAGATGGCATTTAAATTATAGGGATACATTCTTGATTGCAAGCCATTACTCATCTTTTAATCAAACATGAACTTCCTATTTAGCTGCTAAGTGTTTTAGAAGTGTGCTTCTCTTGAGGTATGCTTTTTTATTCTTCCTGAGGCATTTTGTTGGATTTTTCGGTCTCATCTCTATAGCCAAGGAGGTACACCTGGGCAAGCAACTCAATAAACTTGACCTAATTCTGAACAAGGTTCAGTGTCTTCTGGCACCATTAAAGAAAGCTGGTGACTCTGAGTTCCAATCTTTAGAAAACACGGAATTGCCTTAGCTCATTATTTCATAATTCTCTCCAGAGAGGTTTACTGCATCGCAGTCTGATTCATGTTTCAGCTCATTTTTCCACTCTAATATTTGACTGGACAAGGGTGCAGTGCATGTCTATGGTCCTTGTCTTCTCTGCACAGGACTGAATCCTGGATGTCATGCTCTACTTGTCATCCCTTTGGCCTGCCTTTCCTTGNTCTTCTTCCACAGCTTCATTTAGCCCATCTTTCCCCAAGTCCACTTTCATTCTAGTCATCTGGAAATGACTATTGAATAACAAAATGAATTTCCAGTCAATAGTTAGAGATATGTTTTGGAAGGTTCTGCTCCTCTGCTTCTATTCAGAATATACTATCTTTGCTTAAAGCTCCAAATGCAGTCTCCCATACATTGACCTGGCAGAAAATAGTGATGTATTTCATAATTCAGGGAGAAAGAAAATACTATTTAACATACNAAATAGATGTGGAACAAAATAGTGGGCTTCTGAGCAAACAGCATTGTTGAGAAGCCTTTATCCAGATACTTTCCTGGCTCACTTTAGCATGTGGACAGCTAAGCTCAAAGGGCTTNGAGAATAGTTCATGTAGGGAAGATCACAATTCTCTCTAGGTCGGTGCCATGGATNATGGTGAAGAATAAGATCAGGAGCGNCAAGAGAACTGTTGATTCTTCTTTTAGCTCTGGAGATTGAGAGATGGAGTAGAGAAAATAATGAGGGAGGGGTGGAGAGAAGNAGGAGGGAAAAGGAGGANGAAAGAGGCAGGTAAAAGAGAACCTCATAGCAGTGAAAATAAGGTATGTCTTCCTCACATTTGCTCTTAGGTAAACAGCAAATTCCAGGAAGACACTGTTGGGACTGGGAAGGAGCCTGCCTTAAACCACTAGATTTAAGGTCCAGTCACAGTTGGACCAACCAAATAATGCAGTAAGCTCAGACAGAGGCATCTCTGAGGTGTCTTTTCCTAAGCGATTTAAGATTGTTCTGGAACCATCTATGTACTTGGCTCCCATGTGTGTAGATTGTGGAAAGAGCTGAAAGTCTGACTANGAAACTTGATAGGTCACTGTGTTGGGAGGTAAAGTAGTTCTGTAGCAAGAGATGTAAGACAGCCCAATTCAACCAGCGCCTAATGGCAGTCACTGCCAGACCTCAGAGGGGTCTCTACCATCAGTAAGAGCAGGGGCAAAACAGTCAGCCAAGGGTCACTATACAGCCCTGCCAAGCCAAGTTAAATCCAACTAAATGAAAAGTTACACTGAGCATGCACACCAGCTAGTGGATGGGAAAGCAGCACCCGTGTTGACCAGGGTGGTTCCCTAAGTCAGAGGGAGGAGGCATTGCTCCTAAGAACCCTGCTTCTTCTTTCATGTACCTCAAGACCCTTAAGTCCTAACGCACCTGCACCTCCTGTTCCTTCTGCTCCTGCTCCCCTTCCTTGTACTCTTCCTTCCCCCTCCCCTATTTATACATCACTGTCTTTGAGCAAATGGAAAAGTTTTCAAGAAATTGGGAGATTTTTAAAAAACGATATTAGACAAGTCTTACATACTAGATTTTTAAAATTCTGGTAAGCAAATTTTTCTCACCTACTTAATGATGAAGTCTAGCCTTTATATTTATTTGCACTTCTCATTTGCAGTGTGGGAGTTAAATTTTATGACTCCCACTGCACAGTGACTGGCAGTAGCTGATCACTTTACTTCATCTTTCCCAAGATGTTTTCGACAGATGATTCCAATAGTCCCAGTTTTGTAAGTTGAAGATCCTGATTTTACGCTTTGGAACAAAAGTTGGTNAACTCCAGCCCATGTGGCCCATTGTCTGATTTTATAAATAACGTTTTGTTGGAGCACAGCCCTAATCATTTGTTTACATGTTATGTGTGGCTCTATTCATATCACAATAGTAGAATGGGTGGGTGAAACAAAGACATACAGCTTATTAAGCCCAAAGTGTTTATTATTTGGTTTTTCATAGAAAACGATTGTCATTTCCTGGTGTAGAATAATATGGTTTTGTTGAACATCTTGTTCAGTGCTCTATTTTGATAAATGAAGCTACTNAGATCACAAAAAAGTGATTAAGTCTGAGACAACGCAAAGCCTATAGGGAAGTGTTAAGTTGCCAAGCCATGGAATTCTAAACNTTATGAAAAGTAAATAGAGAAATTTTACAGAATTGAGTACTTTTGGATAGTTTCATTGTAAATAACAACACATTGGTTATTATGCAATAAACTTACTAGTAAACTCAAGGAGAAAAGAAGAACAAGAAATGAAAATCCCCTTCAGTCTATGAACTCACCTGGGTTTGATCACTTTGGGAAGGCTCCAGTTCAGCTGATGGCTCTGATTCTCCAGACACACATGCAGTTTGCCTTTGGAGACAGCCATATGTTCTCATTAGATAATAGACAACGGAATTCCAAAAGAGGGTCCTAGGACAACTTTACTCAGTTTGGGGATTTGAAAATTAACCTTTAAGAAATTGATTACTATNGTTCAAAATGAAATTCCAACTTAAAGGATTAANTCATCCTGATATATCCTAGATAACTGTCAGAGACCCAAAGATGAATAACTGAAGTGCTACTTTCCAGCATCTTGGACAAATGCTGAGGACAGAGCACAGAGAAATAGCTGTATTGTTATTCTTAGCAACATTTCCTCTATCTACTCATATTTTATTCACTTCTTTTTAGGGCTTGCAGTTAGGAACTGGCCCCCAAGTCTCCATTGAGCTAGGAAGGGATCTCAGCCCTCACCTTANTTGACCCCTGTGAGATAACTGACATCTTTTCACTCTATCTTTTAAAATAATGTTGCCTCTTCGCTTGGCTTCTTCCATAATGCCTTTCTCCTGCAATTCTCTCACTTGATGCCTCCCAAAGCTTGTCTTTTATCTGTTCTTCACCCTCAGTTTGTGCTAACTGTCCCTCAGTGATCCAGCCTTTCTCCTTACTTTATCTTTTATATACATTCATCTTAGTGGATAAGAGCACTGGATGCTCCTCCAGAGGACCTGGGGTTGATTCCAGCACCCACATGGCAGTTCACAACCATCTGTAATTCCAGTTCCAGGAGATCTGATGCCCTTTTTTTTCTTTT
This sequence comes from Neotoma lepida, assembly GCA_001675575.1. Lineage (NCBI taxonomy): Eukaryota > Metazoa > Chordata > Mammalia > Rodentia > Cricetidae > Neotoma > Neotoma lepida. The sequence continues at coordinate 38,797 of LZPO01087606.1, read as the reverse complement.
GTCCTCTGCAGGCATCAGGCATGCACGTGGTTCACAGATTTACTTGCAGGCAAAACACCTTGTGTATATACACAAAAAATGAATAAATAAATGAAACAAAAAAGTCCTAAAATAAAATTATAATCTTGCCCCTAAATATGATGTTATCTTGACTATTCCTCTAAGTCCTTCAGTGGCTCCCTGGGGCTACAAATTCCTGACTTCCACCCAATGACTATCTGATGTTAGCCTTTTCCCAACATTTCCCACCTTTGAAATTATTTTGGACTAGGTAAACAGGAGGCAGATTCTCAAAAAGACACCTCAAATTTTCAATTGCTTACATTCTGGCAAGTAATTCAGAGTTTGGAGTTTTAAACTAGCAACAAAGCCAAAAGGTAAGGTGGGATAGGGGGAGGGCTCAGTGGGTCAAGAGCTTATTCTTATTGGTCAGACATGAGGAACTGAGNACAGACACCCAACACCTCTAAAAAAAAGCCTGCCTAAACTTCAGAGAAGGGAAGCAGAGGACCTGAGCTGCATCTGATTANAAAGCCTTTTCTGCGAGGAACAGCTTTCATGGTACCAGAAGGCACCATGCAAGCTTCCAAAGGAGGGAGCCAACCGATAGTCCTGCCCAGCTATGTTGCCTGGGAATCACCAAGGATGGGAAACGGCCGCTCCCTAGTAAAAGATCCTTGTTTTCGCACTACCATTTCTTCTGTTTCTTTGCCATGCTTGGAATCACTTTCCCCCTCAGTTCAACAAGAATCTACTCATCTTCCATGATTCAGTTCAAGCAATACTTTCCCTTTAACAAGACAAGGAAGTGGAAAAGGAATGCAAAGGAAGGACCACCTTCTTACTTCCTCCTCTGCACATTATTAGGCTCTAACTCATCATCTTGTTAGGGCAACCATGTGACAGTGACCTGCATTTTTAGGCAAGGCTCTGGCTGACTGCAGTTTGTTAGGGAATTTTCAAGTTCTCCTACCCATCTGGGATTATCTAACTAGCTCNGTTTCCATCACTGTAGGCCCAGTGAGTGGTATTTTNGCAGCANTTCAGTCATAGTGCTTTCCATGAAAATTCTAGAGAAAGTGATGTGATGGCTATAGCTGTAACTGTTTTGCTAGGAACAGAGCGTGTTGCATTATCAGCACATAGCAAAGAGGAACAGAGTGGGGCGAGAAAGCNTTGATTTTGGGAGTCAGAGTACCCGAGTCTGCTGTTCTGGCACAGCTCCTTAATACGTGACTCCAGACAAGTGCCTTAGCTTTTCAGTGCGTCTTCTGTTTTCTCACCTATGAAATGGATATGGTAAATAGCAGGATCCTCTAAATAAGACTGTAGCGATAGCACATATATGCATAAGCATGAGTACACACACACATGCTACATCAAACAGTGCTTCACATTTACTAAGTGCTACTCATTACTATTTTTAGCATGTTGGTTAACTAATGAAAAAAAAAAAGGTCCAGTAGCCATTAGAAAGATCATGTTCAACCAGGGAGTTGAATAGTTTTCCTCTTTTACACCAGTAAAAACAAATAGCAAACTCTCAACTCTCTAATTAAACTGTACACTGGATAATAAGCTTATATATATTGTGTTTGTTTAGCTCTTTACATGAGGCAAATAACTCACTTGCTGTTATATTAGGTAGCAATAAAAACAAGAAAAGAATGAGCAAGCTTTTGAACATGCAGTTCCTTATTTTATGTGCAAATACTTTGATGAATGTCTCCTTAAAAAGCTAGAGCAAGCAATTATAGGACTTCAAACACCAGGGAGTCCTGTTAATATGGATCACTGTGCACCTCAGTCTGCATTATTCCTGTGCCATTTGCTTCTCACAACAATGAAATTCTGAAAGGTAGGATGCATGGGTATTATTGGTCTCATTTTATATAGAAGAAAGTGGTTAAAAAAAAAAAGAAAAGAAAAGAAACACAGAAGTTCTGTGCTTTTTGATTTCCTGTTGTATGCACCTTCCAGTGGGTTCTTTTGATTTTTAACTTTATTTTGCCTGNTGTTTTTAATTTTTTTATTTTTATGTTAGGCTCTGATTAACTAATTCACACAAAAGAGACTTAGTAGAGGGGCCTTNAATGCCTTTTCAATAACTTAGCAAATTCAAGGACCTTGGTGATGAGTCGAGATAAACCACAGTTCCTCAACTAGTGTTGTGAGACCTTGTACCANGTGGTTCTACCTGCTTCTGGTAGTGATTGTAAGCTGTTTGCTGATATCCATTCCTCTTGCTCGTGGGACACAGATGGTTTGCATTTCTCAGATTCTTTTACTGTTAAAGATGCCCAGGTGACTGGGTTGAGTTAATAAAATGTGAGCTAAAGTGATTCTGTGTCATTCTAAAGCCTGGTCTATGTATAGCTATAGTGTGTGCTACTCATTTGCTACCAGATAACAGGTATGGTGATGCCCATAATAACTTTGAGAGCTATGTGATGACAGAGCAGTCTTGGCATGAATCTCTGCTAGAGAATCCCCCAAGATGGGTGGATATCGTTGGTGTGTATCTTTCAAAATTTCATGCATGCTCTCGGAGCTTGATCTTTAGTGTGGGATGTTGAAGTGGTTGAACTCTAAGAGGTGGGGCACTGTGGAAGGTGTTAGGACTTGTGGCAACTGTCATCAGCAGGAATTAAGGTTGGTCTTATGTAATACGTTCTTATGAGAGCAAATATCCATAAAACAAGGGTACTCCCTACACCCGTTCTCTTCTGCAGAGGACTTGACATTTTGGATACACCCCTTTAAAGACATCGTCTCAGAGACTCACTGCCTCCAACTATGCCCTGCCTTCCACAATTCCCACCATCTCCTACAGCCCATTCAGTTATGAATATGTCAGTGGATTAACTCCATTAAAGAGATCAAAGACCCATGGTCTGCTTCCCAAAGCACCAGTAGCTGGAGACCAAGTCTTTAACACACAAACCTTGGAGATGAGGAAGAGGGAGTCCTACTCATACAATAATATTGGCTATCTGAAATACAACTTTAACTGGGTGTTCTGTGTTTTATAACTGATTTTGTCTGTTAAATATGGCAACTCTATTTCTAATTCTGCCACTTTCCAGGTTCCAAACTTTAGAGAAGACTTCGAAAGACTTGAAGAAGATAAACTGTTTGAAATGATTAGCAATACATATTGGCATTTGAGATCCCCTAGATATTTATTCTTTATTAGATTCTCCATATAAGTAAGATCATTCATTTCACTTTCTGAGTTTGGCTTGTTGCACTTAACACAATGTCTTCTAGTTTCATCTATGTAATTACACAAAAACATGAACCCATAAAATTGGAGAGTTAGAACAGTAGTGACTGGGGCTGGAGTAGAGGCTGGAGTGGAGTTAGGTGTTGGAGAAGGGGAAGAAGCTAGTGAAAGGTTCAAATGTTGAGAGGAATAAATTTTAGTTATCTATTATACGATATGGTGAATAAGATTAATAACTTCTTGTATATTCAAAACTGCAATGAGTAGATTTTAGATGCTCTTACANCATAAAAATGGTAAGCATGTGATNTTATCCATTGATAAACTAGATAGGTTTAATCATTCTACAATTAGTATGTATCCATGTAATAATTATATGTATAGTCAGAGCAGATATAAAATAAAATGAGTAGATTCCAATGAAAGGNATAAAAATGAACAATCATTCCCATTGTTAATATGTATTGATGAATGCTACTGTGTGTATAATGAAATAGTCCATGATTTTTAGAGGTAATCATTTATTGTAAACCTTTAACCACAAACAAGAGCTACTGCTTATTGTAATATCCTGTTGTATTCCAGGTATTGTTTTCAACTTTTCTCACAGATTATTTTACTTATTCATGTCAGTGGTCCAAAAAAGAAGCATTACATTGTCTCAACTCTACAAAGGGTTGGGGTCACTGTTGTGGGTCCTGCCTTTNTGTTGAGCACACCAGCATTACACTTAGCTGCTGATTCCAGGGCTGGCTCTTAGTCAACACACCACCAGAGCTGCCCATTACAAATGAGGGTCTGTGGTAGATGAGGGCTCTTTCATATTTAACAAGGCCACTTTCTTTAGCTCCTCTCTAGCCCCAGGGAGTTGATTTTCTGTGCACCTGGTAAATCAGCCATCCCTTTTGCACCCAGGGCTGATTTTATAGAAACCTAAATACACTTTACTAGTTTTACATGTTAGCACTAAAAGAGAAAAAAAGTCCCCTGTTTGCCTTTTAGCTCAGGCAACCCTTTGGTTTTATAGGCTGGTTTTAGTAAGTAATTATTCTGGTAATGCCAAGGCCTCCTTTATGGGGCTGTAAATGCATCCTGGACAACTCCGAATAACACGGAGCCTAACATGTGGGCAACACTGCAGCTCTAGCTGAGAGGTGGCTCTTCAGCCTCCGCTGGCTTCTCTCTTTCTCTGGAAACCTCCTCTGAAGTCATGTGACACAGGGGAAAGAGGATCAGATAATTGGGATCTTTACGATGGTTATTACAAAAAATGTTCTGGAACCAATTCAAATACCAATCAGAAACCACATTGTTCAACTAAATCACTTTCAGATGCCATATAAGATACAAAATACAATTATTTCCAGTTTAAAATATAATTTTTTTTAAAAAAAACTGTATTTTATTTTATTATTTTTTATAAAAAATACAAAAAAAAATCTGCCTTGGATGGAATTCAGGCCCCGTCACAGACGATGTACAGACAGGGCTTGCATTGCTCCCTTCAGATTCTAGGCCTGTAGACCTCACTGTAATGGATTTAAAAGTCCTTTAAAATGGATGTGACGGCTGTTTTCTTTGTGTATTACAGAAATATACAGAGTTCAGAGGCTCCACGGCTATACTTTGGGCATGTATGTCATTAAAAGAATGAAAAAAAGATGATGGCCAAATGCTGTATTAAAATCCCATTAGAAACGCTGGGAGGAATTTATGGCTCAGATCTCTTTTATCTGACAG
>LZPO01087605.1:60767-75375 GCA_001675575.1 Neotoma lepida | reverse complement strand
CTTAAGTCCACATAGAACCTTTCCAGAGATGTTTATGGAATTAAGTTCTCTTGGGGAATTGACAGCTGCTTTAAGAATGACCTGGAAGCCACTTTCTATGACAGTCAGTACAGGGATCCAGTGAATGAGTGATTGAATCTGGTAATTCCCAGTGGGAATATGTGAGGAAGGTCAATATCTACCAGTGTGATCTGTCTTTTATGTCAATGCAATGGGCAAGTGATGTACCCTGCTGTGTTGGTGCCAAGGCTGCACTGGGCTAGGGGCTGCCAGGCAGAGCAGGTGAAGACATCTTCCATGGAAGCCAACAGTCCCATCTCTCACCTTCAGAGGCAGGGGAGTCCTAGCAGTACCAAGGTCTTCCGAGATCCCTGTTTTTCACTCACCAGAGATTTTGCTGCTCTGGATATTGGGCATACGCCATATGGGGAGCCAAGATTGCAACTGTCCCACATGCTGATCTGCCTGGGGACAAAGGGGATGCCAGGCAAGGACCTAAGTCCTTCTTGCCATTGGCTCTCATACTCTCCCACTGCACCCCCACCTGCTTTCTGTTAACCATGCTACAGAGTGACAGGTGAATCCGAGTTCTGCCCAGCATCTCACACACACCATCCCATTTTATCCTCCCAAGAGCCAACCTGGCTTTCTTAGTGGCTCCTCACTGTCACACCTGTTAACAGTTCTCTTAGGAACTGAATGTCTTGGAAGCAGTCAAGCTTCTCTCACTTTGGTATTAAATGGGTTTAAATTTTTTAATTACATTTTAAATATTAATATTTTAAATATATGTGTAAACATGCATTAAGACTCTCAAATAGAAAACTCTCAGAACCACTGAGACTGGATTGAAGGGAGTGAATGTAATCAGGAAGGACAGGTCCTGGGCTTGATCTCTGTGACTCCTGAGGTGGATGGAGGAGGCTGGGGGCTACTGAACTAACGGGTCCAAACGCACTTGGTTTGCAAGGGCATCCAGATCTGGACTTAGTGGCTCCAGGAGCTAGACTATGCCATAGCTATAGGATTGGTAGAGCAAGCCCCTGAGGATGAGCCCTTGGCTCTTTGCCATCTCCTTAGTGGTATGGGAGACAGTTTATTGACCTTTATTTCTCCAGGTAACTTTCCCTCCCAGGCAAAGGACTGAAAGAATTGAAGGGAAAAGAAACGAACAGGTAGAAGTGAAAGGTGCACCATAAATGTGCTATGCTGACTTGAAAGGAGGTTGGTCTAAAAGTGAAGGCTGCCGTGTCAGAGGCTCAGAATATTTGTGGCTAAGAAACATACCATCCTAGAAACACATCCTCCAAGAGACACCCCCTCTGAGGACTTCACACACATATTAGGGTAACTTCTATATCTTTCCACATTTACTACATGCTCTGCTGAAACAAGCATCCTAGGACCTTCTGAGCACATCTCCCATGGGCAGCATACAGGCCAGTTAGTGTGTGTTCTGAAGACATGGAGCAGAGTTAGAGCAGGCTTGCCACATGAAGCCTCTCCCTTCCAGCATATGCAGAAAGGGTCTGTAATGGGGAAATACTTCCCATCCTGTAGAAAGACATAGTTTCTGGCCCCATTAAGGACTGAAATCACCGACACCAAGTTTATTTTTTGGAGTCAGGTTCCCAGTTGTGTGCATGATGGACAATGCACTCACTCAGCTCTGAGTCACAGGAAAATAGTCTATATTTTATAGACACAGGAAAATAGACTATCAAGCCTTTGTGGGAACTTCTGGATGATAAATTCAGTCATTCTTAGTACATCTACTACTTTGAGGTTAACACTGAGGATGGATCAGGTTGATGGACTTGTCTTTCTTGGGAACTCCTTGACATTTAGAGTGGTGCTGAAGAGAAAGAAGCTACATGGGAGGATCCTGTGGAACAGGAAAAGATGGGCAGAGGACAACAGCAAACACAAACAAACCCACCGACCCTCACCATTCAGGGCAGGCTAGATACTGTCCCTGGAATGCAACTGGCCACATTTATTATCTTCTGATAGACATGGCAAGGAAGCCAAAGCTTTCAAACAGGCTTCTGTCAATACAATAAAGCAAAAATGAAACAATAGAGTGTGTGGATGTAGAAAAGGTACTCACTTAAGATACTATATCAGTCAAAGTGAACCAATGTAGAGAGTAGAGAGTAGAGGCATCTAAATTGTAGGAAAACCCATTTGCATTTGGGAGGAATGCTAAGAGCAGAAGTGGTCTTTCCCAGGGAAGATCACACCAATTGGTTATCCAACACCAAACTGTCAGCGCTGAACACACAAGCATACAAGTAACATTATATGGAGTGAATAGGTTGCATTCGTGTATTTAGGAATATGCATACAAACATATGTAACAACTAAACCATTAAATAACGATTAAAAAAGAGACTATTAACATGACTGAAATAGAGCAAGGGAGGTTACATGGGAGAATTTAGAGAAGGAAAGGGGGAAATAATGTAGTTATATTATAATCCTTTTTTTTAAGATCATGAACTAGAGGCGTGGCCCTTGGCATGGGGGTGCTGAAAGATGATGGAGTCTTAAAAGACAGGGCCTCATAGAAGTGTTAAGTCACCAGAGACAGGACCACAAGAAGGCTTTGTGCCATGCACAAAAGAATGTGCTGGAGACTTTTAGCCTGGAAACCATGGAATAAATGAACTTTTTTGGTTTATGCAATAACCTATGCTATCAGTGAGCCCCAATCAGCTACATAAACAGCTCTTGCTATTTTTCCACACTGATCACACATTCTAAAACAGGTTGAGCCCCCACCATGGGAGAGCAGGATTGCAGAGTTTCAATGGGAACACCACCTGCCACGTCTGCAAGACTCTCTGGTGGAGAACCATGGGGATCTGAGAAGATGCCTCCTGCAGGCTGTAGGGAACGTGCTCTTCATGTTGAATCCTCAAGACAGGACAAGGAAAGCATGGTGTGGTGGGGTCAGTGGGCGAGCCCCTTGGGAGCTTTCCCAGGTGCAATGCCTGGCTCTAGCTTTCTCCCTCTTTTCTAACCCTTCAAGGTCAGAGGTAAAGACTTCATCTTTGACCTTTACCCTCTCTTTCAGAGCTGCTTTTCTCACCTTGACCCTAAACTGGCTTAATCCCTTGCTAGCTCAAGCCACTCTTGACCTTGACTGATCCCCAGTCAAAGCACGTCCCCTAAACACACGCCTCATTTGGCCTCATTTACCTCAACTGCCATCTGGCCTGATGCCTATTCATCACACCCCGATGACAGCTCAGGCCCTAGAAGAATTTCAAGAGTGTGACCCAACCCATATGGCAGAAGGAGAATTATAAGTAGGAAGTTGAAGCTGGGCCTCCCAGGTTTATCCAGGAGAGAGGAGAGGGTGTGGCCCCTCCCTTCTACTGTTCCAAGGTAGCAAAGAGAACCAGCCAGTCCCATGTTTCCTTCCAGGCAAAACTTCCAGAACTCTGAGCAATGTCAGGTTTCAGTGGCTGTCTTGTACGTACCGGGACCAAAGCCGAGGATCTTTCTGATGGAACACAGTCTAGTGCTAGATATTTCCCATCATCCTTCAGTGTTCACACCATGCAGCTCAGGGGTGGCTTTACTGACCACTGTTTCCCTAGAATATCAGCTCACAGACCATGTTCAATGTGTATTTAAGTGAATACATTTTGAAAATATATATTATGTTTACTATACATACACATTACATGTACCACACATGCATACATAACTCAGTCCATGAGGACCATACCTGTAACACATGTAATCCCATAGCACCATTTTCTAGATCTAGATTACTGACGGCATGACTTGGTGAAGCTATTTCTCAGTCCAGGCAAGATCTTCTTTGGAGAGCATCTATGATGATGTACTGGGAAACACCTGTAAAAACAAGGAAGGGTAAGGTGCTTCCTTTTGCAGTGGACAGATATCACAACAGAAAGACATAGCTGGTCAAAATTCAGAGAAGAATTGCTGTGAGGAGTTCTATCCCAGCTGATAGATCTATATACAACTGTGTCCCCAAGGATCAGAGAACACCAAGAAGAGTGGGCAGAAAGATTGTAGGAGCCAAAAGAATGTCTGCTGTGAGACAGTGTCTTCTGTTTGATGGGGAAGTTGTACCATGAAGTCTCAACAGTATGGTTACCTAAACAAGGCCTAAAAATGAGTGCCCTAGTTCACATACCAAAGTAAATGAGGGAAGTCTCACAGAAGCCCAACTCTGGATAAAGAGATATAGGCAATCAATGGCTGCTGATCAAGGGAGAATCCATCTGCTCTAGGGGTGAGCCCCCTGTTAAGCCATCTAATCCCAAGTGGTCAACTCTAAATAAACGTGTATGTGTGTGTGTGTGTGGGGTGTGTGTGTGTGTGTGTGTGTGTGTGTGTGTGTGTGTGTGTGTATAAAACAATGTTAAGTAAAGGGTGAGAGGTAATGAATTTGATAAAGAGTGAAGGGGGGCATGGGAGGAGTTGGAGGGACAGGAGGGAGAAGTGAAGTGATGTAAATATAGTACTCATACATGAAATTCTCAAAAAGTTAACGAAATATTAAGAAAAAGTTCATGAAGAGCCCAGGGTGTGTAACAATGATGGGATCCCTTCAGAGCTGCAGCACAGTGTGGACACTACTGCCATGTCCCTTAGGCTCATCCTCATCTCCAATGTTGGCTTGAATTTGTTGAACAGAGGACAGAGTAATCATTTCAAGTGATTTTAAGAGATGTTTTCAGAGCCTGCTTGGGCTACTGAAAGCTACTGTGGGCTAGTCAGGATGCTGAAATCTGCAATCAGCACCCTGTCCATGTTACAGCCTCCCTGTGAAGGCCATGCACTTTGTAGACTAAATATATAGATAGCATCCATTCCAGAAAACTAAGGGTAGAGTACTGAGATGAGTGAGCTTCTGGTGCACAGTTATGGCTTCTAGGAGCAAGGATTCCAAACCTGCACCCTGCTACACAGACCTACTCCCCTCACAAAGATCCATCTTTTCCTCAGTGATTGAATTAAGTAGGTTTTGAAGTCATTCCCTTGATTCTACCCTGTACACCTTTCTTTCCCATGTCCCATCCAGGACAGAGGGTACGTCCAGGATGGCTTCCCAGCAATGCTTCCCTTTGCTTAGCATACCCCTATGGCTTACGCAGAGGATTTGGAACATCTCACTCTAGCTTCTCTCCCCTTTCCACACATGGATCTACATCCTGACTTCCTGTCTGATCTTCATCAAGGCCAAGGTCTCTCCCACACTTCGTTTCCAAACCCTTTACCCAAGATGGTGACCAACCCCACTTCCTCTGAGCATTGCCTTTGTGTAGTTCTGATCTCAGCCTATCAGATTCCCTCCAGCTTCCTCATGCAGCCCTGCCCCACGAACTTCCTGGGACTCTTCTACACAGTGGACCTGGTCCATTGTTTCCAGGATTAAAGTTTCTCTGGTGCCGGGGAGGTGAACAAGCTGTTTCTTAGATTCTGAGGAATGAACACACCATGGTGCTTACGCTGTGTTGCACTTGAATCCCACTGGGTCTGTCTGAAGTTCTGGGGGATCTGTGCTATCTCTTTGAAATGGCTGCTTTGCAGGTAAGGAAACACTGGTGGATGAACACAAGAGAAAGGCATCTTGGCCAGGGTCCTTGCTGGCTAAAATGAAAATCTCTTCCGGTTTAGTATAAGCACATTTTTGACTCTCGGGTATGAAGGCATGGAATTCAAGGTTCTCTGTGGCACTGTGAGAGGCTAATGACATCCCTGATCTCTATCTTCTCCAACAGTGTCCAAGGAGACACTTCTGCCTGGCCCTCCAAGATAAGATCCTTACAATGGGGACCACTGGCAGAATACTGTCACTTTAAAATAGTACATGCTCCAGCTGCTCGTCCTCTGACACCAGCATCTGTACAGGCCAAGGAGCACAGGCTCTGCTTGGTTAACGACCTTGTCCTGGGTTTCTGTGCTAAGCCTCTACTAAATATCATGGCGTATACCTCCATTTTTTTTTATACTGGTGTATTTGAATACTCTCTAATCTATACATCTTGAAAGTTTGTATCCTGACTGATGATAAATTCTTTGCAAACCATCATTGTGGCCACAGGACATATTATTTCCATGTAAATGATTCTTGATATTCCAAGGCTCCTGGCTAGTCTTGCCATTCCCACAGTCACTCACTCGGGTTTCTCAACCTGACTTTCTGAACACTGGGGAATATTACTTTTGTTTGGGAAGGAAGACGTTTGAGGAGATACTTTGAAATAATAAAAAAGGGCTTTGGAAGAGGCCGGCGACTGTCTGGGTCTGCTTAGGCAGGGGCTTGTCAGGAAGGGTTGATGAATGGTGGGCTCCTGAGGCCTCCCGTTTGTTTAGCGTTCTTGTTCTGCTACAGCTGCACACAAAACCAGCATTGAAGTGTCTGCCAGGAAACATAACATAACCTGGCCCAGTGCAGCNCACAGGGCACTGCCCCAGAAGGCCAGATTGTTCCTCGGGGCCAGGCTCTGGCNGGAGATTCCCAAGCCGGGAAGTAGAGCGAGGCGTGGAGAAGNCTTTCCAGTACATTACACAGGGTCTGGCCANTGCCATCAATACTGGCCGACCTGACCCAGAGAATGACAGATGGGAAAGCAGGAGCCTCTNGTGGCCGTGAAGCGGGTCCTTCTTCATCCTGAAGCTGGGAGGAGTGCAGTCAGGGCTTCAGACTCGCATGCTATGGTCTGAAAGCCCGCCGGCTCACCACCAAGAAAGACCCACTTTTTACCTTCTGCCTTAGGCTGGCGGTTTAAGTTCTACTTTCCTAACCACACCAATGCAAGGCTACCAGGTATTCATATGTACATCCAGGTCACAGAAACCTCTACCTCCTCCATGGGGGTATCCCCCTTAACAATTTATTTATATTTTTGTTTTATGTGTGGGTATATCAGTATATGTCACATGTCTGCAGATACTGACAGATGCCAGAAGAGGGTGTCAGATTCTCTGGAGCTAGAGTTACAGGTAATTGTGAGCTGCTGATATGGGTGTTGGGAACCAAACTCAGGTCTTCTAGAAGAACCTTACTGCTCTTAATAGCCAAATCACCTGGTTACTTTCTTCTGTTGATAGTTTTATAATGCTTTTTCCACTTCTTAAGGTAATTATCACACCAATGAAAATGTATTCACTTAATTATTTATGTCTAATTTTAAACAGAAGCAATTAGGAAGCATATAAAATTAGCCTGTAAGGCACCGAGGAAGGATANGTATGGATTTCAGCACCGTTTTCTCTATGAACATCTTGTACTTAGGATCAAGTCATTATCTGAATCTATAAGTTCATTTCTAGCACTTTGGACACTAGTTTTACAAATGACCCCATACATATTTGTACACACACACACACACATATTAGTAGTGGCAAATGCCTTTACCGCACACCATAGCATCCAGCACATCTGTGTTGTGTATTTCCAGAATTACTTACCCCTAAACTGAAAACCAATGCCCACTAAACAGTAACCTTCCCTCCTTTCACCCACCCATGAAATAGCAACCTACACCTCTCCACCCAGGCACACTCATTCCACTAATTTTTCTTATGGATTTTAGGACTCTGTACCTTCTGTGAGCTGGGTCACACAGCATGCTTTTGAATCTGGCTTCTGTCACAGTACAATGTGCTCATGGTCACCCACACAATAGTGTGTCATTACCTCCCTCCATTTGCAACTGAGTAATAGTCCATCATATGCACATTTTGTTCATCCACTCATCTGTCATTAGGTACTTGACAGACGTCAGGCCTGTGTTAGTCAACACTGGGACAAAATCCTGGGAACAAAATCAATTTGGAAGAGGAAGGATTTATTTTGGCTTTTGGCTTCAGAAGTTCAGTCCTCGAACAGTTGGCCCTGCTGTTTTTTGTCTAAGGCAAGGCTAAACTTCATGGTCCTATCTCCTCACACANAAGTGTGTATGAAAANCTGAACCACTCACCTTATTTTAAGAAACAATGAGGAATCAGTGTGCTNTCTGAACANACTGCTTATAAATATTCTTACCTAAATATCTCATGCTATCACTGGTAAATTCTTTCTTTCTGTGGTTTCTTTGAGTGAGTATATATGTATGTGTATAAATGATTTTTTGTTTGTGTTTTAAGACACGGTTTCTCTATGTTGTCCTGGCTATCCTGAAATTATCTATGTAGACCATATTGGCCTTGGATCACATGGATCTGCCTGCCTCTGCCTCCAGGGTTCTGGGATTAAAGATGTGCAGCATCATACTGGCAAAGTCTAGGAGTTCTTGTACTGATGTCAATGAGGAGGCCAAGCAGGGTGGNGCTGCAGCAAGTTTCAAAGAGGCAGAGCTTCTGGTACATCAAAATTCGACCTCAGCTACAATCCACCACATGGCTGAGGAAGGCACTGCTACTGGAGGTGTAATGGACATTGCTGACTCTTCAAAAGAGATACTGAAGACCTCTTTCATCTAGGATGGGCCAGTGTGTGGCATTCATAAAACTGCCAAAGCCTTAGGCAAGTGTCAAGCCCATCATTGTGTGCTTACAATCCATATTGTACAAGCCCATCTATATGGGATGAGCCTAAGTATGTCAAGTTAGTCGAAGCCCCTTGAGCTGAACACCAAATCAACCTAATTAAGATTAATACCAAAAACCCAAAAGCAACAATAACAAACAAACAAAAAAAACTAGGGAAATTGGTAGGTTTCTGCAAAACTGATCAAGAGTATAAACCAACTAAAATGAGTAGTTGCAGTTGTGTAGAGGTTAAGGACCATGGCAAAGAATCTTGGGCTTAGGATATCATCAAAGAGAACTTCAAATAAAAGAATTAAACAAATGAAAGATTTGGATCATTTAAAAACAGAGTCAAGGTGGTCAGAAATTGGAGATGTCTGGGGGAGACCCTATTNTCTCCCACAAGNGTGATTCAGAGCAGCCCAGCAGAGATGAGAGGGAGGAAGCTGGCCAAGAGATGTCCCGGGAAATTAAAAACAATATTTCATGCTTGCTGAAATCATAGAATAAGTATATCAGCATGTATTGTGGCCAGTGGGAAAGTTCTGTTGGTCTTCTGTTAGGATGACTCATGACTTCTGTCCCATGACTGCTCTTAAAGAACTTTACATGAACACTTAGTGTGGCTCTGTGGGGTTGAACTCATTCAGAACAGCACTGTTCCTGAGCTTGGGGATCAGAGGAAGAGCGCGCCTTAGAGACAGCACATGTCTGTCAGAGGACAGCAGTGTGTGGAGGATGACCAGTGTGATCCCGAAGAAAGGCTATGGCCAACTTCATACATGCATCTTGGCCAACGGGAAGCTTTGGATCCTATAGGAGTCCCATGGTGGTGTACGAAACATGGCTAACTTTCCCTGGTGATGTGTTGGGTATACTCTTTGATTTGAAGTGTGATCCAAGGACACAGTTCATTCACCATCAAATACAGGGATGCTCGAGTAGTTGATGAATCTCTAATTTCTCTTGACTTACGTACAAGATATTGACTCTGCTGACCTTATGCGGTGAGTTGGAGTTTGTGACTGTTTCAGGGCAGAGTGGCACAGTGCCTGAGCTACAGACACCCCTCTTTTTCCCATCAGAAGTTGCCCCTCACCACATTACATAGCAATGCTTCTTTCCAGTGAGTGCTGCAAGGTCTCTGTTCATAAAGTGCCTTTGCTTGCCTCACTCCCTCTCTGTGAGGCACAATCAAGTTATAATTATCTATCCCTTGACAAGAAAGCTATCAATCAAGCCAAGTAGGCCCCACTTCCTGTCTCTGTCCATATGTTTCTGTTATTTATGTACAAAAAATGGCATTTACCTAAGCACTCTAGGTGTTGATGGGAGTTTCCATCCTGGGGTAATGCTGTGGCCTGCCTGCTCATCACCCATAGATAACGCACAGCCTGGTGTGTGTATTCAAACTCTAGTGACCTCAGAGATAAAGAGGTCAGAGCCCATAATGCCATCTGGCCACCAGGTATGACAGAGGTGGAGACAGGGATATGGGCCTTTGTCCCTATGTATTTCATGCATTTTCCTGAGAAAGTTGTATTGTACACAANATTATTCTGACTAGATCATAAAGACATTTTTACAGACAGGCCAATAGAAAGCCCTATATCTGACTCAGTTCTTCATTCAAAAGCACTGCACACAGCACATTCCCACTTGTGCTGACTCTCAGCCTGTGGGTTTGCTGCATGGTCTGAAATGTGATGCCAACCAGGAGTCAGGGCAGATTTTCTGGTCAGTGGTTATTTTGAAAAAAAATCCAGTGTCAGACACTGGAGAGCACCTGACCTTGTTTGGTCTGTGACTGCAGCCACCTCTGGTTAACTCAGATTTTGTCCCTGTTATTATTGCTACCAACACACCAAGCAGGAAAGATATNTATTACCCTAAATTTGGGGATNNAATAATTGAGATTAGGGTGTGAAGATGGAATGAAGCTCATTGGTGTTTGCTGAACAAAACAAGAGCTTGGGTTGTTTCGGGGGGGGTGTTAATAATTATTTTGCAACTAATAGAACACAACGCAGAGATTTTCTGTTAACTACCTATTTACTTCATGGCAACTTAACACAAATGCTTTTATTTTATTCAGTAGCTTAGAAACTAATTCTATCAATTAGAAAATAAAGTAACTTAATCCCTGCACTACTTTTGTTTCTCCATATAGGAAAGGTGGGGTGTTCAGGCTACTTAATAGTGTAAATTGGAAGAAAGTAGCCATTTCTTTTCAAATGGAGCTCCTAAAAGCTTCTGTAATGACTGTTAGTGGTACTTATCTTAGTCTGACAATGTGGTATTGCTTCAGTTCAGCGTCTATGGTGAGTTGGACCAAAATTGAATATAGATCAGATCTTGAACTTGGCTGTGGAACAAATTGCTCTGATTGTGTGGGATTACATGGTGCATGGATTTTTAAATTAAGTACTTTCTTGCCCTATTAAATAACGTCGACAGTGCTGCTGTGGAGAGTCAGTTTCATTTCTTGAGTATTTTCATACATATTTTTCTTCTATTAATCAATAGACTTTTATACAGGTGTGATGACAGCCCAGGACTTCATCCCTCTGAGGAGTTTATTCAGATCATGTAAATTCAGAATACTCCCTCCCCCCACCACTTTGTAAGTCTCATTATATCATACTTACTGGTTTTGTTGAGAAGTCAAATTCTGTCTTTTTACTGGGTGACTATGTAGCTGCTTCTTTGAGATCATGTTTCTATTTCCTCTTTGCTTTCTCCTGGAATCCAGCTTCAATTTCTGATTGTTCCTGGCCTTACAGTATTGGATCTACCCAGGAGTGTGAGGTTCTGAGAACTAACGGAGGTGTCAGGATGGAGGCTGCCAGAGATCACCGTCCTGAGCTTAGGGGTGGCCACCCATAGCTTCAGTCACTGGTTATAGAATCTCCTTCCATGACTAAGGAAAGCCACTGAGGCCAGGCATATGCCAGGAGTGTCCCTGCATGGAGGCCCAGAGAGGCCATTGTATGAAACTGTCAAGGCAAAGCCTGGATTGTGTTGGAGACTCTAAGATGTCAGAGATGCCTGAGTCATGTGATACCTGTTGAGGAAAGCTGATAACAGGGAGTGGAACCAGCCCAAGAGAAGGAAGACACATGTGTTGCAGTCAACAATGCTGAATGGATTTGAAGATCTGAAGAGCATTTTGATACCAGATATGCTGACGCAGAGTTTGGAGTTTGCTTGGCTGGTTTTAGGTCTTCCTTTGGTCCAGTATTTTTCTCACATGCTATTTCCTCCCTTCTGGAACGGTAATGTATATCCTGTGNCATTGTATGTTTGAAGTATGTGATCTGCNTTTTCATTTTTATTTTACAGGGGATTACAGTTAAGAGGTTGCATGAATCTCAGAAGAGACTTTGAATTTTGAACTTTTAAACAGTGCTGATACTGTTATAGACTATGGGGACTTTTGAAGTTGGACTAAATGCATTTTGCATTATGATATGGCTACAAGCCTATGGAGGCCAGGGAATGGAAGGTGGTGGTTTGAATAAAAATGGTCCCCATAGGGAGTGGCATTATTAGGAAATGTGGCCTTGTTNGAGTAGGTGTGGCTTTGGGAAGGAAATATGTCATTAGAGAGTGGGCTTTTAGGTTTCAGAAGCTCAAGCCAGGCTTAGTGGCTCACTGTCTCTTCCTCCTGACTGCTGATCCAGATGTAGAACTCTCAGCTTCTCTCCAGCACCCTGTCTGCCTGCATCCCGCCATGCTTCCCACCATGCTCTCTGCCATGCTGATAATGGACTAAGCCTCTGAAACTGTGAGCCAGCCCCAGTTAAATGTTTTCCTTTATAAGATTTATTGTGGTCATGGTGTCTCTTCACAGCAATAGAAATCCTAACTAAATCAGATGGGTACAGACAACTGTTTGGAAGACTGGGAATGAAAGTGCCTTCGTAACAGCTGCATCCATCAAAAAGTTTCAGCCCATAATGATGTGTTCCTCTGAAGTGTCTGATTCTGTGCCCCGTCTCCATTGGNAGGTCAGTATAGAGTCTGTCTCTTATACACATCTAGATGTGTATAAGAGACAGGGGCTGGAGAGATGGCTCAGTAGTTAAGAGAGTCCTCTTGCAGAGAACTTGTGTTCGGTTCCCAGCACCCAACTCAGGTGGCTCCTAACCACATGTAACTCTAGCTCCAGGAAATCCAATGTTCTCTTTGGTCTCTCCAGGCACCCTTACTCACATAACACACACANGCCAATAAAAGTAAAAATGATTATTTTTAAAAAGTCAGAGAAGCTGACTTTTGATGACCGTCTTCACTCTCTTCAAGGTTGATATTATGGGGTGGAACTATGCCTTTACTNATCTGCCAAGTAGACAGGCATCTCAACTGTTGCAGTTACCACTGGAGATGTGGCTCTGGTCTCCCAAGTGTTATTCTNCAGCCTCAGAGATTGTGCCGAGGCTCTCTGATAAGCTTTGGTTGAGTCTGTAATTCTCCTAAGAAATAATGAGTCAANGTACTTTGAGCACAAGAATACTCTTTGTGTGCACACACCCATGTGTATGTCTGCCTGCAGGTATGAGTNTGTTCATGTGTGTGTACATGTGTGGATGTCAAGACCAGATGATAACATTGANTGNCCTTCCTCAGGTGTNCTCTTGATTTTATTAAGATGGGGTCTTTCATGTGGACAAGGTTTCACCAACCTATATGTAGTTAGATAGATGATGATAGAAAGATAATGATTGGTAGATGGTAGATAAATGACAGGTGATAAATAGATGATTGATATATGACTAATAAATAGATAATGTAAGGATGATAAATAATAGGTGATGGATAAACAGAAGACAGAGAGTAGAATCATATTTAGAAGCATTCATTCATTTTCAAAGTGAGCACTTGCTATATAGAATGAGATAAATAGTATTTATTCAAATATATACTTGTAGAAAGGGGAAGAAATTTGCTTACATGCAAGTTATACAGTGTTGGCTAATTCAAGCAATTTCTGTGAAAATTGCTGGCAATTAGATTTTTTTTTTCTTTGCACATGAATCTTATCTGACCCCCTGGACCAATAGCCAAACATGCACTTTATCAGAGAATCAGCTCTGGTCATCTAGGAGAGACTAAACAATGGCAATAAATAATGGTAAAAGATTTTTAAGGGAAAATTAAACTTTCTGGAAGCTTCTGCCATGGTAATGAGCTCTGCATACAGCCTCTGCTTCATCACTGGCATCAGATCCTCTGCAGGCCTCTGATACCGAACAGGGGGCTTCAAGTGAGAGGATGTTCTCATTTGTACCATACAGGGCCTCAGCTTGTCAGAAATCCAAAACATTTGCATACTTGGATGTGATACACGGGCTCTCAGAGGAGAAAAGGCAGCAAAACAAAGCATGAGACAGAAAACATTGTGTCTGACCTGGTGTCAGGACCCAGTGCCGATTCTCAGGACAGCCATGTCTGAGGCCAGACAGGCCAGATGTGTGTCGGGGACACTGGGGGTCTTAGGGAGTGCTGGCTGTTGCCCTGTGAGGAAGAGCAGGAGAGCAGGAGTATGCTCNTGCTACGGCAGGGAGTGCAGCACTCCAGATTGGCTTGATTAGAAAATGGATCTGCAGCTTGAGAATTAAGGTCTACTTCCTCGTTGCTGATTTTCGTCATAAAAAGCAGAGACAGTGACTGGAAAACAATGAGTTATGCCTTTGTTATTTATTTCCCTGACTCTAGTTTCCTCTGAAAGGGCTTTGNCTGTTTTTATTTATACTATGAGAAAGAAGCCGTGTAAATGTGACATTTAACTATCTCTTCTGGCTTCATTTCTGTTGCTGTGATAAAATACTCTGTCCAGAAGCAAATTTGGAGAGGAAGGGTTTATTTGACTTACAATTACAGATCACATTCCTTAACTTCAGGAATATCAGGGCAGGCTCTCCAGCAGCTGGGGACATCACATAAACAGTCAAGAGCAGAGGGAAGAGACATATTCTTGTTGGATTGAGCTTATGCTCATTCAGCTTTCTCTAGTCTTAACACAGTGAGTCCTAGACCCTGAAATAATGCTGCCCACATTCAGGGTGAGTATTCCAACCTCAAC
>LZPO01087605.1:28947-52717 GCA_001675575.1 Neotoma lepida | reverse complement strand
TCAATCACTGACTAAGAAAATGCCCACAGGCTTGCCTACAGCCTGATCTTATGGAGACATTTTCTTAATGGAGGTTCCTTCCTCTCAGATGACTTTGAGTTTGTGTCAAGTGGACATAAAACTAGCCAGCACAGTGGCTATACTAAAGACCTTCCCAAAGCTGTATGGACCTATTACTGTAAAATTTCCTTTTTATAATTTTATGATAATATTTTATTCCTTGAGAGTCTTACAATATACACAAATCATGTCCACTTCATTTCCCTCCAACTTCTCCTGTACCTCCCCCAACACATCTACTTCTCAACTTTATGTCTTTTTCGGGATGGGTGATGATCCACCAATCCCAACTCATGGTGTCCTTATGCGCATGGTTGTGGGGCCATTCATGGGAGCATGAAACCTACCTGTGGCTACAGCCTCAAAGAAGAATGAGTGTCGACCCCCGTCCCCAGTAGCTATCGACTGTCAACACCTCCTCAGGAAGGGCTGGGGCCTGGAGTGCATTTAATCCATCTAATTCTGGAAGTTTGGTTGGCTTGAGCTGTGTAGGTTAACAGCTGGCATGGAGTCATGAGTACAATAGACATGACATATCCAAAAGCCAAAATTACACAGTTCTCATCCCATCCAGGTCTTAGATTCTTTCTGTCTCTTTCCGTGAACCTTGGTAAGGTGTGTGTGTGTGTGTGTGTGTGTGTGTGTGTGTGTGTGTGTGAGAGAGAGAGAGAGAGAGAGAGAGAGAGAGAGAGAGAGGTTCCATTTATGACTAAATACTCACTATCTGTGTCTGAATAGTTTTGAGATTCTTTGTGGACTACTGTTTACTACAAAAAGAAGGCTTCTCTGGCCAAGGATGGGAGTAACTCAGATCTATGGATATAAATAGAAATATNTGAAAGGTAATTTGACAACATGAACATTTAGCACAAAAAACAATATGAGGTTCTCCCCTAGAGCCCNTGACNTCCCCAGGGATAGGCTTTTGACTATGGTTACAGTACCAAGTATGAAGTTCCCTCCTGTGGAGCCAGCTTCAAATACAATCCAAAGTGGTTAGTTATCCCATGCCATGAGAGCCACCTGTTTTTTGACAAAGAGACCAAACTATGTACACAGAAAGAAAGACAGCTTCTTGAACAAATAGTGCTGGGAAAACTAGATGTCCGTGTGTAGAAGAACGAAACCTAACCTCTGTCTCTCAAGCACAAAAACAGCTTTAAATGGCTGAAAGACCTCGATATAAAACCATCAAGACTGAAATTGCTTAGAAGAGAAAGTGGGAGACGCATAACACAGAGGCAAAGGTAAAGACTTCCTAGGACCCCAGTCACCCAGGGAATAATGCCAAAAATTGACAGCGGGGTCCCACGACCCAGAAAGTTTCTCTACAGTAAAGAGGCAGCCTACTGGGAATGGGAGAAAAATAATTGCCAGCTGTTCATCTGACAGAGGATTAGCATCTAGAATACATAAAGAGCTCAATTAGGCATCAGAGAAAGGCAAATTTAAACTGCTTTGAGATACCATCTCACCTCAGTTTGAGCAGCTGTCCTCAAGAAACTGGAGGAGGAGCAGGGTCTGGGGAAGGGACCACAGGCACCTGGTCAGACTTGATGGTGGAAAAAAGTGTGTGTGTGTGTGTGTGTGTGTGTGTGTGTGTGTGTGTGTGTGTGTGTGTGGTGTTTCTAAATATATAAACAGAACCTGCTCAGTTCATAGAATGTTACTTGTATTTATGTCATTTCAGGGCTGACCAGTTGGGGCCTCTGCCCTAGGGAAGACTATTTTTCCTGTTCTCAGCGTTTCTCAGTTGCCTGAAGTTCTTTTTCTAGGATTGTGGTCCCATGAGATTCCCCACTTCCAAGTTAGAATGTCTATTGGTGNCATCCTTGTTCAGGTCTTGTTTAGTTATCCATGTTGATGATACTTCATGAGTGTTGGCATAATACTTAACTTTTAGTTCTTATGGCCTCAAATTCTAAAATCTCAAGCTCATAAAAAACAAGTTTTGACCTCCAGAAGTCTTTTCAATGTAGTTCAAAAATCTCAAAAGGCAAGAGGTGTGTTATCTGTGGGGTGCTTTTCTGAAGGCATGAGACAGAGTAAGGTGACATGGGTTACAGAGGGGAACAGAACATTGCAACCTAGAAGGGAGTATGTAGAGCACTGGTTGATATTATNGCTTACTTTCCTTTCTTTGTTATACTGCACCTGGTAAATCATGACTCACATGGGTGCTGCCATCATGTAGAAGCCATCATTCAGTGGAACAGATGGCAATATATTCACACTGTCATGTAATGATTTAGTTGAATTAGTTTTATATAAAAGCTCANAGACTACAACATCATATTGATATAAAATAACTTGCATTGAGAATAAATTACCATTTTTAACATAAAATAAAACCAAAGCCAATGTCTTAGATCCCTATCAAGAAAACAGTAATTCCCCCATGAAAACTTCAAATTTTCTTCTCTGAGAATGGACTTCAGACACTTGATGGACAATATTAGGTTAATATATTCTGCCTTGTTTTCCTAAATATGTAATATTGCTACCCAATTTAAGGGTGTATTAATTTTTTGAAATATGTATTTCACAAGTTTCACATGACAATGTAGCAATTGAGATAATCTGTTACCATGTGACTTTCTGACACTTGGGCATGGGGTTTCCAGAACTCTAACATTGAAGNTCTCATAAGGTCAAAATTAGACTGGCAGTCTGCTAACTGTGGAAGCTTTCANGCAGNAGATGANCTTGGTACAGTAGTTGAACTATAGACACCACAGATATTCCTCCATTAAAATATAAACATGTGGCTCACCACCTATATTGACACATAAGGATGTTTTTAAATCACCTTGTAAGACTGCTGTCTGGTCTCTGGTGGGCCTTTCTGTATCAATGCCTGTCCAGAACACTCTTCAAAGATCCTCTAATTCTTTCTAAGAGAGTGGAAGAAAATCCAAGGTTTTTATTGGAAGCTGTTAAAAACATTCAAACCCTATATAGAAAATGTGTTTTGATTGACAGGTAAATGACTTGCAATGCTTTGTATTAATTTGAAGATGAATCAAATGAAAGCTTCAATATGAACAAAATTGATTTTTTTCTGTTTACTTTTTATTGGCAGCANGTTTTCTAAATTAGAGCTCGGTAGGAATTTCATATTAGTCTATTTTATGCTTTTAATAAATAGTTTCATTTTACAACCTCAGAAAGTTAAAAGAACTAAAAGTTCAGATTTTTTTCTGTTCTTGAACTTGTTTAACTATGATGCCATGGTGAGGTCTTTGTGGCTACATCCTCAAGTGGTCCAAAATCAGTGTCAAACTCAGGCTTTGTTCTTGGGGAAGGAGATGTGTGAACCCATCCCAAGAGTATGGCAATTTCAAGCAGTTGTCTCCACATCAGCACATGAACCCTAATGGGAATAAGATGAAGATTCTGTAGGTTCAGGAAGCTGTGTGGCAAGCAGGACCTATAAGGGGTCTATTCAGGCAGGACCTGTAGGGGATCCATTCAAGCAGAACCTATAGGGGATCCATTCAAGCAGAACCTATAGGGGATCCATTCAAGCAGACCTGTAGGGGGTCTATTCAAGCAGGACCTGTAGGGGGTCTATTCAAGAAGGACCTGTTTGGTGTCTATACAACCAGGACCTATGGGGATCCATTCAAACAGGACCTGTAGGGGGTCTATTCAAGAAGGACCTGTTGAGTGGTCTACTCAAACAGGACCTGGTGGGGGGGTCTATTCAAGCAGGATCTGTAGGGGATCCATTCAAGTAGGACCTGTAGGGGGCTTATTCAAGCAGGACCTATTGGGTATTTATTTAAGCAGGACCCATTGGGGGTTTATTCAATCAGGACCTGTAGGGTATCTATTCAAGCAGGACCTGTTGGAGGTCCATGCAAACAGGACCTATTGAGGGGGTCTATTCAAACAGGACCTGTTTGAGGTCTGTGAAAACAGGACCTATTGGGGGGGGGTCTATTCAAACAGAATCTGTAGGGTGTCTATTCAAGCAGGACCTGTTGGAGATCTGTGCAAACAGGATCTATTGGAAGTCTGTGCAAATAGGATCTGTTGGGGGATTTATTCAAGCAAGACATGTTGGGAATATATTCAAGCAGGACATGTTGGATGTCTATTCAGGAAGGAAGTCTGAAGCTAGATCATCCAGAGCATTGTTTCTCCACAAGACACTGGAGGGTGGGATGTTAGCTAGAGCAAACACCACCAAGTCTCAGATGAAGGGAAAATCTAGGTACATGGGGTGGGGACTGGGCAAACAGCCAGCACTATTGCTGTGCAGCACAGACAGGGACTGAGTTGGATGTCTTGTCTATTGTTTTAAAATACTCTGTCTATACTGTTTGATGCCCTGGAAGTCCTGAACACACTCTTACTGTCCTCATTAAAGATGAGTAAGTAGCAATGTCTCATGGTAGCATTCTTGGTTCCCACAGAGGACAGAAGAAGACATCAGATCCACTGGAACTAGAGTTCCAGGCACTTGTGAACCACCATGTGGGTGCTGGGATCCAAACATGGGTCCTCTGCAAGAGTAGCAAGTGTTCTTAACCACTGAGCCATCTCTCNTGCCCCCAAAAAGTTTTAAGAAGCCTAGAAATTTTAAATGTTCCCTGTATTTGAATTTGTTAACTATGGGGACATGCACATATTCTGACATGGAGCTGGTGTTGGTATATCCCTTTGTGACACCTGTCCCCTGACATAGAAACTCAATTCTGTGGGTTTCTGTAATGACAGAGAACTTGAATAGTGAGAGCTGAAGAAGTGGACAGTGGATCTGANCATAGATGGAGGGGCATAGTGGATTCTGAGCTGTCAGGTTCCTCCCCTAGCAAAGCAGACTAAGTTGATAACAGCTGTCATTCCCTGAAGCCATGTGCCAGTGGCTAAAATGTTCAGGGTTCTTAGAGCAAAAAGTTCAGACTGGGCCCTGACACTTACTGTGGTGGTTTGAAAGAAAATGGCCCCCAAAGGGAGTGGCACTAATAGGAGGTGTGGCTTTGTTGAAGGGGGTGTGGCTTTGTTGTAGGAAGTGTATCACTGTGGAGGCAGGCTTTGAGGCCTCGTATATGCTCAAACTACACACAGTGTCTCAGTTTACTTCCTGTTGCATTTGGATGAAGATGTAGAATCCTCACCTCCTTCTCCAGTGTCATGTCTACCTGTATGCCATCATACTTTCAGCTGCCATGCTCCCAGGCACCATTCTCCCTGTCATGATGATAAAAGACTAAACTTCTGAAACTGTAAGTCACCCCCTCAATGAAATGTTTTTCTTTATAAGAGTTGCCTTGGTCATGGTGTCTCTTCATAGCAATGGAAACCCTAACTAAGACAATGACCTCATGCTAAATCCTTCTACTGTACTCATGCCTTGACCCAGGTGTTANGGCACAACCCTCTGTGGTGCACAGGCCCTTGTGTGGGCTGTGTGACGTGCGCTTTTGTGGCACCTGTGTCCTGACATTGACTTCATGCATGTTCCCTCTTGTGACATGCTCCTCATTGGTGTACATACTCTGACATGGACCTAGTGTTGGCATATCCCTTTGTGGCACCTATGCCCTGATGTAGACTTCTTGGCACGTTCCTTCTTGTGACATGCTCCTCTTTGGTGTACATACTCTGACATGGACCTGGCATTGTGGCACCTGTGCCTTGGCATACTTCTTGGTATGCCACTCTGCTGTATCTGACATTGACCTAATAGCACAAGCTTCTTTGGCCTTCTGGTGTATCACACTGTCTCCTGGTGCACTCCTCTATTGTACTTGGATTCTGACATGGACCTCATGACTGNCACAGGTGTCACATCTTCATAGCATTGCACATAAGATGATGATCAATACCTCCTTGAAGTACCACAGTGGTAAGCAGTCGTTAAGTGCTGATCAAAGTTAACTCCTGGGCTGGTCTTTCTCCAGACAAATGAGAAAACCTGACCATCCCTGGTCATTATCAGAATGGCCCAAACTCCAGACTGAGTGGGCCTGGCATTAGTTATTTTGTTCCTCTCTGTGAACACATAACTGACAAGAGACAACACTATGACAGAGTGTCTTATTTAGGCTCTTGACCAGAGGACAGTCCATCATGGCAAGGACGGTTTAGCACAGACTATGATAGTGGGAGTGTGTGGCTGGAACTCCTCAGCTGATCTAAAATCCGAGCACAGAAAGTAGGGCCAGGCTGTAAGATCTGCCTTCTTATACCACTTCCTCCAATTGTTTCCTACCTTCCAAAGCTTCTACTACTTCCTAGGACAGCACCATCAGCTAAGGATAAAGTCATCAATCCCATGAGCTTTGGAGACAGGTCCCATTCAGAGGCACCATAGCTGGGCTCATACTTGCATGCCTGGGCCTTGGCACTAAGTAAGCCCCTCATTAAATATGCAGTATTAACAGAAAAGACATCACTACACCTGTGCTGTCTGGAGCAGCAGTGAAGCATCATGGACCATAAGGAAAGTGACTGCAGAGAAGCTTCTTAGGTGTTCAAAGGTTTCAGATGTCTACAAAACTATTTCTGGTATGAAATATTAATTGCCTGTTGACCCTGACCAAAGGAGGTACAGCCAATGCTTAGCACATTTTTACTCCCTACCACTGACACTCCCCTACCCTCTCTGTATTGTCATAGTGCCCTTTGCATAGACCACAGCAGGATGAGAAGAGCAGAATATTTGTCCTGGTGCACAGAAGGGTTTCTATTCATGACAAGATTCACACTGATTAAAGAAATGGGAAGCGCATATTCATGACAGAAAAGTTAAATAAAAGAGTGGATTGGTTGGAAAATCTACCCAGGAAGCATGGTGAACTCCAGAGCTATCCAAAAGCGTATGAACCTTACTTCTAAACTTTGCGTGATTAACACAATCTTTCACAAAGTCACCAACACGTCTCTTTAGCTATTAGTCATTTTGCTGGTTGCTTATAAACTGTGGGCCTTTGAAGAAGCCAGTGCTCTGGGTATGTGTTTTGTAGGCATCTTTCAGCCTTCACTTCAGACCACAGGCACCTCNTACACTGTATGTGAAAATAAATATGGAAGGAGTAGGNGTGGGATTGAACACAAGCAAGCAGACTCAAGACTGGTGGAAGAAAAGAGAAGGAAAGTTGTTCTGGGCAGGGTGTGGGGTGGGAAGAAGCCATCTAAAGAAGTACGTTCCATTTCTTTCCACCTCTTCCCTCTAACATCACAGGCAANGAGAACAGGATCCCATTCTGGCCTTTTTTTAAATGTTGGATTTTCCTCAGGATGGACAGCATCATTGTACCTCAGTGTTCCCTGCTCCGAGGGCACACCTGGACACATACTTCTCAAGGGCATGTGTCCAGGATGGCATGGCTAGGACCTCTGCACCAAGTACCTTTTTTGGTTTAAGCAAAACCCCAACTCCATCTTCCTTAAATTCACTTTCTGCNAGTTGAGCTGCCTACCGTGACTCTTAGTTTGAGGAACCATAGCCCAGAGACAAAATTAAAGATAATGTCTTCGGGGTGAGTGTCGCACCAGCATACCAACCAGGATGGGGAAGTCTTCACACATGCCTACTTCTGCCAAAAAGCACCCCCTGTCACCCTCTGTCATGCTGCATGCATCCATTTCCCATCCCTTGCAATCCAACTCTCCTTTGCCACCATGGGGAAAAGAGCACCATGGCCTCTCTCTAATATAACTGTTCTCGGCCTTGCCTGTCCACAGCCTTCATCAGAATCTGCATGCGGGCAGCATAGGACCCCTTATTAAACACTCCAGGGAATGTTTTCTGGCCAAGGCTGTGTCATTTTTTAATAACTACCAAGTTACAAAACAGAGGAGTGATGGGTATTTGGATTTAATCAGAAACCCGGCTAACTACCCCTTTCTCTCCTCCGTAGACGGTTCTCCATTCACACACACGCTGGTGGCCAGGCAGACTTTCTTCCCTCACTGTCAAGCCACTGTGGCCGACACGTTGTGTGNGGGGGTGTCAGCTTTTAATTGTAACTGTCTTGCAGAGCGGTGTTGTTTTAATATCCTGTATAGATTTTTATGTAATACACTTACTCGCAGGCAGCCCGAAGCAAGAATCAATTCTGTGAAGGGCTCTTCTTTTGTTAAAAGCCAATCTTGTTTTAATGATGCATGAAGAAATATTCTAGCATTGACATTTTTCTGTCAGGTTTCTTTTGAAAAATCAATTAAGATAATACTGCTTTGACCTAGTTATCTAGTTAATGCTTATTAGGAATGTAATATGATTTACTGTCAGCATAATAATTTTTGTATCTNATCCCATTAGCTTGTGCATATTTCAAAGTGTATCATACAATGGTCACTTCTTAAAATGTAATGTAGCAGAATACATTAATTAGACTGACTGGGGTCATTAGACAGGAGCTATTTCATTGGCTCCTTGTATCGAATTTGTGTATAGTTTCTACCAAGATATCCTGCTATTTACATGTCTGAAAAAGTAATTCTTAACCAGTGGACTTAGTNACTTCGTGACCAACCATCCTTCTACAAATTACAAATAAGGATATTTAGGGTTAAAATGGTTGGGTCTGGGGTTAGTAATTATGTGTGAAATTTAAGCAAATTAAGGCTCAAACACAGTAAGGGCAGCAGCCTGGGCATCGAACATTTGGAATGTAGCAGACATGCTGTGGAAATCACAAAATATACAAAATCCAGTACTCTTTAAAAATGGTTTCAGTCTCTCTTTGTTGCCTTTGTGTTAATGACTGTCAGTGGCACCATCTGAGAGGAAGGACTCGCAGAGGCCCTTCCAGGGAAGTCATCGATTTCTGCCCGTTTGGGATTCAGTGGTAACTAGAAGCAGCATCGCCACAACCTCGTTAAGTGGAATCCAAATCAAATCTCTCCCTGCTTTTATGTTGGCNGAGATCTGCCTGAACATTGGGGCTAGGCACTTACGTGCTGGGGACATGCTGGACTCTAGGGTAGTAAGGACACCGGGCTTCCTTCTGGATCAGTGTTATTTCTAAGAAGGAAGCACGCATTCTTATCACAGCTTTCAGTTGCTTCCCCTCACCGAAACCTCTTTTTCCCTGTCTTTCTGCCTGGAACTCACCCTGATGCAGACACTCCTAACGCACAGTCATGGGTTCTTTGCTGTCTGACCCCACCTTCACCTGCTTGGCATTCTGAGTTGTTAACACAATCGGGTCTCACACTCCTGATCTGTGTTACCAATGCCCCGCACAACAGTAAACATTCTGACGTACAAAAATATTCAGGTCCTCCCATCCCACTATTTAGTATAATGAATGAAAAACAGGGTGNCAATGAGCAAGTAAGACCTGCCTACCTTCACCGAGTCTGTTCACTCTCCACATTCCCTCCATTTACATAACCCTCTCTCTGAATCATTAGGAACCACTTCGAATCAGGTGTCTGTCCTCCATCATCGCAAATTCACCCGGAGAATGTTTGCGTTTAACAAAAATGATGGATTTGTGTGGAAACCTTAGCAGAGCCTTCTCCTTAGCCTGGTAACATTTTAATTAATTAAGATAGGAAAAAAAAGTCAATGAGCATGGGCTCTGTTTCCTAATGGGGATTTTATATTTTCTACTTTTGTGTTTTAAGATGAAAATTTTCTGTTTCTCATTTTTGATTGCTCATAATTAATTTCACTCTCTCTTTCCCAGTTCCCTCATCTCATATTCGTATTCTCTCTCTCTCTCCCCCACCTTCCTCCCTCCAATTTAAAGTGTATTTCTCTAGGGGCATTCAGGGTCCAGAGGGTCGCCGGTCACTCTCCATGCAAAGAGCATCTGAGTTCTGTAGACCTGTATCTGAGTAAAGCCAAAGCTCATCTGCCTAATGTGATGGCATCCTGAAAGGCTAAGGGGAGGGAGCTGAAGGTGCAGCAGCACAGTGCTGGTTCCGTAAAGCAAATGCGATAGGCACAAAGGATTGTGGCAGGAATGGGGCATCTGCACACAGACTTAATAGAAAGTCCTTGTCAATAAAGCCAAGGGAGGCAGCCGCTGTGAGCTCTGCCTGCCTGTCCATTTGCATACCAGCTCTGGGCTGCCCAGCACTGGGCATGTCACTTTTAAGCACCCAGTTAATTGACTTGACAGGGAGGTGAGCTCCTTTCCGAGAGATGCTACCGCAGACCGTGGTTTTAATTATGAGCAGCGTTAACTGTGGGTGGCAATTGGGAGCCTGAAATCATTGGCTAATAATCATTGATCAAACGTGGATTCCAAATAAAGGGTATTAGAGCGGTAGACATGAACAGTTCGCTCTGGATTCCCCGTTATTATCTCTTGCCTAACTAGGCACTTTCCTGCGTGTCTGAACTCTTTTGCCTTTTAACTGTGCCTGCTGTTGCTATGGCGATGGCATAATTTTTGTAATGGTCTAAAAATGACACTGGCATAGATACTGACAGATAGGAATTAATTCACTAACAAGTAATTATGTAGCGAAATGTTGACTGCCACACAGAAGGTGTGCAATGACACGTTTTCTGTTTTTCACGGCTGGCAGTAACATTAGCGTTGGTCATTAGTGGTAGACATCTCCGTACAGTGTTGGATACAGACTTATATGCAGACCTATTTAGTTACCTGTGTGACAGCCTTGTTCAGGACACCAGAAACAGCTGTCCCAGCCTGTATGAGCCAAAATAATTAGGCCTGTCATCTTACCGCTCTGATTTCCCCTTCAACCTGCCCACAAAATGCAAATATTGTCTTTCATTGTCACAGTCACCTTGACATGGATATTGCCTTGGCGCATAACTGGATGAGATGACTCCGAATTTGCATTGTTCATTCTAATAAATTTGCTTCCCCTCCATTGCGTGGCAGGACCCATCAGATAAAGTCTCCCGGAGTGTCATCAATCACCAGTCGTGACAGACGGCTTTTGCCTTCATTTGTTACATACGAGAACATGCTTAATTATTTGTCCTGTAATTAGTTGGGAAAATGTCAGGAAATGTCAGCTCTCTGTTCGCTGTGGAAGGACTCGGCTTGAAAGCAAGGATGACTGAAGTGTCATTAATGCTGCCTAACTAGAGGCAGATCAGCTGGGGAAAGTGAAAGCCCCTAAAAAAGTAATCATGGCGAGTTACAGAAAACAGGAACCCAGCACCCACAGTGAGGTGCGTGGCCCATTAACAAACACCCGTGTGTTCTGTGGCCGGTCTCCACAATGAGCTACCCAGAGGGTGAGCAGACCGACGGAGAAGAAGCCTCGTGGTGGATTGCTATCAGGTCCGGCACCCTCTCCCCAGCAATTCCTAAGCCAATCGTGTTTGATGTGTTACTGTAAGGGCTCCTGGTATTTAATTTACAGATTTAAAGCCCATCTTAGCATTCGATCCGAGCTGCACAAAGCGAAGGTGGGCTGCTCTGCATTCATCTAGGAGGGGGGGAACTGAAGGCAAGCGTCAGAACTGTCAGTCTCCTCTCAGAACCTTGCTAATAAGAGTAAATCACCATTCGTCACCTCTTGGCAACAGAATGCACAAACAAGCAAACCGTGGGAAAGAAGCAAGGAAAACGAAAGGCACACAGTTGTCTGCAGGCGCGGAGGAAGTTCAGCGGCATGATGCCTTGCCCACACCCAGAACTCCGCTAGCAAAGCATTGTTTCAGCAGCCGGATGTGAGACCTTCCTTCGTGATCTTTACTAGCTAACTAAAGGAGAGACAGATTCTTCCGGAAGAAAGAACGATTCTCTCATGTGGCAGGTGGCTCTGTTTTAAAGCGGACTCAACTGGATTTTTGACCAAGCTCTGGAAGCTGTGGCACCCTACCTGTGTGTGCTTCCTACATCTTGGGGCTGATGTCCCTTTGCCATGGTGCCTAGAATGTGTGTCATTTGGTAATAAAACACCAATGCATACAAATGCCACCTTTGGTTCTGTGTTGCCCCCAGTGCTCACATGAGGTCTTTCACGATCCCTGATTTCCACCTTTTCACGTTTGGAGAGTAAGTAAATCATTCCAGGGCCTCTAAGCCGACATTGCGTGGCTCAGTGTCTCCTCACTTGCCCCTAGATGGCTTTGTTGATTAGGAAATGGTTATGTATTCAGTGAGGAAGACTGCAGTGGTTCTGTGCAAATTATATTTAATTTGTGCCTTGACTCACAGACCTCCACTCAGGATGGAGAGCAAGTTCCACACAGCCACCAAGACTGGAGAACTCATCTCTTCTGTACCTCCTGGTAGATCAGATTTTTTTTAAATTCAGTGTTGTTTATCTTTTAAAGTTCAGCAGTGAGTAGAGCCAATGCATGCAGGGAAGTTCACGGAGAATGTAGCATGCACAGGTGCCCATGAGCACGTGTTATTGAGATTCCAATTGTAATAGGGTTGGTCACTTAGCTCAGTGGTAGAGCTGTGCCTAGCAAGTGGAAGGTTTTGGGTTTAGTCCTTAGAACTGAAAAATAAAATGGATTTTTGAGAGAGAAGGAAGGAGGGGGAGAGCGTGGGGATGAGGAAAAAAATAGAGTCACAGTTACTGTGAG
Source organism: Neotoma lepida (assembly GCA_001675575.1). Lineage (NCBI taxonomy): Eukaryota > Metazoa > Chordata > Mammalia > Rodentia > Cricetidae > Neotoma > Neotoma lepida. Next base: position 40,164 of record LZPO01087605.1, on the reverse strand, counting down.
GTGGTTGTCCTTCAAAGTATTTTAATTTAACCATCAACCCATGTACTGGACCAGTACTACTTTCCCTGAGGGGAAAGCCTCCCTGTGTCCCCAGCTTGGGAACCCTTTCATTCTCTTTCCCTTTAAGAACTCTTTCTGCTGGGCTTTCAAAGGCATCGTGGGGCTGATGTTGAAAATTTCAGCAATTAACCACACAGAAGAACAATGTTTCCTTCAAACATTCTGAGATGTCCTTAGTTCTCACAGGTTGAGCATTTTCTAATGAATACCAAAAGACTAGTAACCCCTCCTTTTGTCTATTAAATATTTCAGCATTCCTGCCTAATGGTGTAGAGATCGGGTAAGCACAGGAACACATCCAAATCATCCTCTCACCTAACAGTTAAGTGGGGTCCACAGGGGTGCACTGTACTGTCCACGACTCCCCTGAACCACTCCAGGATGGAGCAAACAGAGACAGGCACTGAAGACAGCACCCAAACTACAAGAACTTTGTCTCTTATTCAGGACAGAAGGAAAAGAGGTAAAGTTCCTTTAGTTTCTGTGAGATTTAACTATCCTTAGATTCAGCATATGATAGAATGGACCAGCATTTCCCCAGGCAGGGAGCAGGGCGCTCACATGGCCAGCCGACAGTTTCCTGAGGAGGGTTAGCAGGATTGTCTGTGTTAGTGAGGGTCTCATCAGATCAGCACTTCACAGGTTTACACCTGCAGAACCCTCTCTGTCATTTCTCTTTAGTCATCACTGCAGGGGGAAANAAAAGGAAAGACAGACAGACAGTCATGTTCTGGCTTATTAATAGAAAGCACAGAGGATATACTTATTTAGTCTAATAGTCCAAGCATGCAGGCTCACCCTCTTTCTTAGTGCAGACTGAGTATACACAGCTTCCGCCACACTCCCTGCATGGGTGGGGTCAGCAGGCAGNGACTGGAAGAATGTGGCTGTCTGCCTTGCAGCCTAGCCTGACCTGGACCATCAGTTCAGGGACACAGGCTGTCCACCCACAAGGCTGCCTGCTGAGTAAGAGGCCAGTTCTGGAAGGCAAGGCTGTACCTTGAAACCCTCTGCTGGCTACCCAGCTGCTGCTTCTTACACTCCGACAGCTGTTCCCAGCGGCTCCAAGAAGACAAATGTCTTTCAGGATGCTTTTGATAAAATAAATCACCATCATTTGGATAAGGCCCATTTTATTAATAACAAAAGGCCACTTGGTGAATTTCTTTCTCCATATATATAAATATAGCAAGTGAGGCTGTGAACAGCAAAGTTTGCAAGCACAGCTTCCAGTCCTGTGTATTCACCCCCTCCGCATATTTTGCTTTTTTTTTTTTTTTTGCGTGAATGAGTGAAGAGTGATTTGCTCGTCTGTTTTGGGGGATCAGTGTGCATTCTTTTAAGGAGAGACAAAGAAAGAGGTCATCAAATCACTGCTTCAGAGGCCAGGAAACCAGACCTTTCTCTTGAGTAAAGGCATTTTGAACACACCCGGAGCGACACTCCCTGGAGGAGATGTCCGTGGAACCGCAAGGATGCAGCTCTAAGACCAGAAGCTTCCTCAGCTCTGGGTCTGCAGGTTCCTGGACCCGGTGCATATTTTATGAAATGATTAATGCCGGAAAGGAGCTCACATTTTTGCATTTCCATATTTAAGCATACATAATAAATCGAGAATTCTTACAAACAGATAAGACTGGTTTAATAGCATTATGGACAAATAACAACACAATAAGCTGGCAACAATACATTTAAGAGGAAGTGAAACACAGCCTCGAGGTCAGACAATATCTCCCACAACATTGGGAGAAGGCTGTCAATTGTTTGTATAACGTACGACGGCAAAGCCTCTTAGAACGTTGTTAAGTCTTTATTCAGTAATACATTATCATGCATATTTCATGGCAGGGATTACTAAGGCAGAATTGTGTGTCATTTTTGTTGTATGTCTTTATAATTACACCTTGAAGCCACCACTAGGTTTTTTTTTTTAAACTACATATTCATGAAAAGCGGACTTGTAATTTGATAAAGGGGAGCTTGTGTTCCCGTCTCCATTCAAACGGCGTCATGAAGCAGAATAGAAGTAGGCATCTGTGTTCTCCAGCATTAATCTCCTCAAGCACATTCCGGCTGCTGTGATGTGCAGGAGGGAGATAAGTCCTGAACGGGCTGGAGCCGAGCGGGCCAGACAACTCTATTATTGGCTTCATAATTGCTTAATTAAACTTTTGTCAGTAATCATTATGGGGGCAATAGAGCTGTTAGGCTGGGTTCTGTTAAGCAAAAATCAATAAACTGTTGGAGTTAATTTCGCTGTATTTTTTGTCCTGCAAATGAAATTCATTGCTCCCGGTTAGTGATCTGTGTGGCTGCCGCCCGGCTGATATGAACAGCCATCACCATTTGAATTGAGGGTATTCAGTAGCACATGAATATGAACAAATGGCAAACATAAATCTCTTGCATGAAGTACACCTCCTACCCCTTTATTATGGAACAATTGACCCATCTAAAATGAATTCTAATGCCAGGAAAGCGTTTAGATTTAAATTACACCATGGTCCTCTGGATCTGAAGGATGGCAGCATAAAAAAGATTAATATGCTAATTATTTTTCTCCTTATTTTTTTCCTTCGACATCCATGGTGGGGTATTGTGAAGCGTGTAAATAAGATGACTGTTTTGTCAAGAAATGGCTCCGAGGCACACTATATCCCATTGCAATTTAATTTGTTTATTCAAAACCTCACTCCAGATTTTAACTGTGTTCGCAATAACACTTTATTTTTTCACGTAATGTTTTCCTTTCACAAAGAATTCCTGGAAAAGTAAAGCATGTTTTTGTTTATTGAAATAGATTTAACGGTATTATGAGTGATGATGCGCTTAACCGAAGCTGTATTTATAAATTCCTGNCAAACTTTTATTTTCTTCTTCTCTTCCCGGGCTTCTGGCATCGATCGTGGCAATGCCGTGCGGCTGTCTCTCCACTGGGCAGGGAGAGGGAGGCGGTGCTGGGGCAGGAGGACTTTCTATGACACACTACCTCCCCTCACAACTGGACAAGAGCCCCCCATCCTTAAAATGAAAAATTCAAATAAACAAAACAAAAATGAAAGCCCAGCCTCACTGGACGCAGCCTGGTGAGTGGTTAGTACTGACACCAGCAGCATCACCAGTCCATATGNAGTGTTTTTTTCTATTTCCTCTTAGAAGCAACTTCTANAGCATCAATAACCACTATGACCAAAGGCATGGGATAGAGGGAAGGACATCTTGAGATGAGGTGTCCAAGGCCACAAGGTCCTTTTGCCAGCATCTTGGCAGGCTCACACTGGGCTCTCATCTCACAGCTGGCTCGCTGCAGTGGGAGTGCTTGCAGGGTGGCTCCACCCCAGACATGCCAAGGAATGTGGTGAAGCTCTAAAGGTGCCCNCGGNGATCTCAGAGTATGGGAAATAGCTGTGATATCCTTTCTGAGGCTAGAATGTCAGGCCTGATCTCAGGAAGAACATTTCTCAGTCTTTGAAGATAGGAGAAAGAAAGATATTATTCTGCAGGATTTGCTAGGGGTAACTAAAAGATGAAAAATCAAAAGACAATACAAGTTAAGAGAATTTGAGTTCAATATTTGTATAACTTGAGTTGATTCTTGACATTGTCATACCACGTGAGTTTATTACCGACTACCTCACTGTTCTTTGTCTATGAAAGAGGATGAAGACCCGTGCAGTTCCAATATCATCACTGTCACTTAGGCTCCTTATCTGGCGTAAGCATGGCCAGTGTGTCTCATGCTTGCTAAATGTGGATTGCTTCCCTGAGACACCAGCATCTCCTGCCACCACCTGCAAAGTGCTGGAGCACAAGGCATGTCTGCTGCTCCATTAATGCTGAGTAAGCAGCGAATGGACCAACACCCAGGCCAACCCATGGCTTGAGCATAGGGTTTGGGCTGACAGGCTCATTCGTGCCCCAGATCATTTCCAAGTTTCACATTTTTTGGTACTTGCAAACCAGCTTTCCAAGATGAATATGGCTGAAACAGTGCAACCAAGAATCCTGCATAGGAAGGGAAGACAGCTGCCCACCTCACAAGTGGACATTTATGTCTGTCTCAGTTTGTTCTGAGTGTGTTTCTCTTGGCCAGAATAACTTGAAGCTATCCTGTTTTTCATATCTCACTTCTGAGAATGTCTGATGTGGGGAAGGAAATATTTCTCTTGCAGTTAGCAAGATGGACACCATGATTAGAATTATTAATATTCCTGTAGTTTCCAGAATGGAGGAAGGGGCAGATCAGTCCTCTTCTAATAGGAGAGTGTCTGACATGATATCTGGTCCTACAAGACTCTGAGTCTTGAGTGCTCCAATAAGTCTCATCATGGGAGACAGCAGACTCCTAGAAAATACTGCTTGTGATCACATGTAGATTAATAGACGCTCAACCATGCATATGGAGATTTTAATTTCCATTATTGCATTCATTATGTGATTTAAGTGAGATTACAAAACAACATAGACAGTACCTTGTGATTAAGTAACAGTATTTAAGCATCCTGGAAATCTTTTGGATAATTCTTTTGTAAAGTTGCAACTCATGCATTTCAGCATGCATTATGTATTGAGTTTTAAAGCTGCACAAAGCTTGGATAGAGAGCCGACTTTCCTCTAAGAACACCTAGAAATACAAGGGATTAGGAACCTTTTGGCTGGGTTGAAAGGGATGTAGGTGGCAAGGCCGTGGAAAGCCACTGCCAGAGTCCAACTTAAGGAACACATCCTGGCAAACCAGGCTACTGATTTTTAAGGGTGGTGTGCCAGGGCTGGTCCCATGGGAGATAGCCACACACATCTGAAAAGGCTCTCCCGGAAATCGTTGGAAGCCTGTGTTCTCTGGGATCCTGAGCTCTTGTGGCCTGGCTAAAGCTGAATGCGGAAGTGAGGTGGGTACCCTGTGTATCATCAGAGTGAGAACTATCTGAATTCTAATTTTCATAAAGCTCAATATTTGATGCCCCTGAATGCCCCCAAGCACAGGGATTTGCTAACTTCCGTCTGAAGATGCATTTTCCTTCTATGTGCAGCACATCCTTGCGCAGATGTGAGGGATTTCCGATGATCCCGATCGTGTTTTAAGTCTGCACTGCCTTCACCGTTACTACACTTGTGACTGGCTTTGGAAGCAAGCACACACTTCCCTTAGGTGCCCACGGTTTGTTTCTAGTCTGATTTGCTGTCCTGCATGCATATGGGCACATTTGGTATCAGGAAAGCATGTCAGTTTGCAAGTGCTGGCCTGAGTTTATTAAGACTTCATCATGCTCTTGACAACATAGAAACACAGATATTCCACTTTGGGGACCTTGCTCTTTCTCTGGAGTAAAAGTAGGAATAGAGAATGAGAGACGGGGAGGAGAAGGGAGAGAGTGTGCTCAAATATGAAAGAGTCAATACACTGGATAGAAGTGAGTAGTTTGTTAATTTGATGTGTGTTACAAATGCATTCAAATTCAAGAATTCGGATAACTTTTGCCACTTTAATGTGGTTTTTAAGTGATATGATTTGATTTTGAACTGTATGAACAGCATTGCTTATAGGACCCAATTACTGAAATTACTGAAATTTGAGAGTCAGATTGAAAGACGGGAAAGTCTGCAATAAAAATCTGAGATAGTGGAGGCCACATGCTATTCTGAGCAGACAGCTTCCCCTCTGCACCTGCTCTATGACCTTCGGTGGCTCCTCATCACCTTTTACCTAAAAACCACTTGTTCTCTCATAGCACCTGCAGTGGTCGTGTAAGTGACCTGAGCGGCCCTGAGCCCGTGTCTAGTCCTATCACAACCCTTCTGCCCCAGGACACCCTCTTCCCACTGCTCAGTCCTACAGGAATGCTTCCTGTTGCCCCTGCCCCAGCTGGAGGCATACTACTCTAAAAAAATAATATTTATTGTCTGGTTTTCTCCTTGTAGAGAAGGCATCGGCTATTGTTGTAGAAGACAATAGATAAGGAAAATCAAAAAGAAGAAAAAAAAGAAAAATAGAAGTAACCACCTCTAGTGCTGTCATGTGCAGCCTGAGTTGGTGCAGGGATCACTGCGTGGATGTGCTTGGCACAGTCTTAGATCTGTCCACGGAAGAAGTACAACTCTTTANGGCCATACCTCTCCTACAAGCTGGAACAGTACAGGGGGCTTTTGCGTGGCTGTCTGACACTTGTTAAGACATCAATTTTAAAAGAAAATTGAGTATTCCATTTCTTCAAAGAAAACACAGTGGCCTCTCAGGTGTCTGAATGGGAAAAAGGGCAGGCCACACCACAGTCTAAGCGGGTGGAGGATGNCCTGTGGGAGGCCTGCTTCTGTGGAAGGACCCCCTACTCAACTTTAGCTTCCTGGGACCTGCTGCTGCTAGTGCCTGCACTGTTTTACACATAGACTAGAGAAGCAAATCTCATCGGTGTACAGAATAGGATACTTTCCTTGGACTGTGAGACCTGATCATGACACCTATCACCTTTTAAAATCTGATACAAGGACTGAAAACCATCAGAAAAGCAAACTTATATCATTATTTTAATCACCTCTCAACCCCAGTCTGAAAGCTCAACCCTCTTGATAGGGTAAGGAGATACCTTGTATGATTTCCTCAGCTTTGAACGGAAGACTGTCCTTAGTGAAGCTGGCACCTGCACAGTGCNCCCATGTCCCCCTGATCAAACTGGCCTAGCCCTGGAGGCTTTGCTGTAGTATCATCATCCACAAGGCAACCTGCAGAGGAGGAAATCTCTCCTTTCAAAAGTCAGCGTCCTCTCTTCCTCTGGCCTGGAGTATGGATGTAGACCTGCCATTTTTAGCGTTTCAGGCACAGCCAGAGTATCAGGAATGAATCAAAGGATAACTGAATGTGGCCCTTTTCAGTTCTCACAAACTGGAAACCAGCCTGGAGAGAAATTGCCACTGCAAGTGTGGTGTGTGGAAATATTCCTGGACAGCTCCTCAAAGCCCCCGGGGCAAGACCTGCCTTCCTAAAAATACAGCACATTTTCTGTTCATTAAAAACCACCCTCAGCCCCACGCTGGCTTGGCCTAACTTCTCGCCCTTGCTGGTGGCTCTGTCCTCCGGCACCTTTACTGCCCTGCAGGACCATGGAGAGGCTCCACTCTTCTTCCCACAGTAGCATCAGACAGTGCCACCTTCCTCTATCTGGTCAGCATTTTATGTCAACTTTACAGGGGAGAAAATGGTTCTAAAGTCAGTCGATTAAGTAATGTGACGATGAGAATTCTATTTTTTTCTAACCGCAGTGTGGGCACTTATGAAATGCAGTTCTATTTGGATTCCAGCATGACAGATTTCAAACCAAAGTATCTCTATTTAGTGAGGACCCAAAGCCAAGCAGAAGCATCTCCCTTCCAGAAAGTCATGATGGTTTTGCAGAGTGGCGAGAGCTTTTCTTTATTTAGTAAAAGCCAGATTATTAATGAACTGAAAATAGTTCCAATGAGAGGGGGAAATTTCCTGGAAGAGAAATTATTTAGATCATCCAAAAGACCATTCTAGGTTTGTTCTGGCCAGAGAGGGGGCCCTTCCTGCAGCCGAGCCACTGCTCTCCCATTTCCAAACAGCACAAAGCTTTGTAAACAATTCCATGGCCTTTTATGGCAGCCCTTTCTGGAGGCCCATTGATACCAGTGTTTATTCACGAAAACTCCTGAAGCGTGGCAAGCATGAAAACACAGAATTAAACGTGGAAACTTTAATTTTCATCTCATTAAGGGTGCACAAATTGAATGCTAATTATTAAAGGTGAAATAAACTAAAAATGCCCGCTGGAGTTAGACCAATTAAACTAGCTTAGCCTTGGCTGCATTCATAAAAACAAGGATTCAGTAGGTCAGGCTCAATGACTGAACCTCGCCAGCTTCTCCCTTAGCATAGGGAAAGGGTCTGGGTGGGACACAGACAGGAGACATTATCCACAAGCCTTGTTTAGGAGGTTTCATTGCAATCTGAGTCTAGCTGTCCATTTTGCCACTTTTTAAATGCTTAGGATTCTCAACCCCATATTTCTGAAAAGAGACTTTTTTAAAAAAAATCCTCTTTCAAAGAATTTAATGAAGAAGTTTTAAATGACTCAAAGTAAGGCATGTGGCAGGCACAGCTGACTGTTTTCCTGGCCAAAAAACCATCTTAGTGATTCAAGATTCCTCAATATGACTGGAAGACAGGTACAATTTTCTAGGCTTTTTGTGCAGCCAGGGTTCTGTAGTGGAAAAAAAAATCCCCCAAAAACGACTTTCTGACCCTGGGGGCAACATGGCTACACAAACTTTAGGGTGCCAGCTGAGGCTAAACCTCTGGTCCTGTGGTCATAACTGTCAGAAACAGCAAATGCAGCTGCTGAGCGAGCAGTTTGCCAGCTATCCACCACCAACACCTCGGCTTCAGAGAAGCAGAGGCCTCACACAGTGCCCTCTGCCGAGCCACAAGGGGCTCCTCTCCTCTTAGGGAGAAAGCTTTCTTTCCCTGTACTTGCCAATATCTTGTCANGTTTAAACCGAAAACAAAAGATCAAAAGCACGCACGCCACATAGCGAACAGGGCCCTCAAGAGCGGAGGCTCTGTTCGTTATTTTAAGAAAACTGAGCTAATTTCTTTAAAGGGAGGCAGACAGGCTTGGCCTCTTTCCCCTAGATGAGTGGTGTGGTTTTGTGTGACATGCCGGTGCGGGCTGTTTGCAAAGTNGAGTGCTGAAATGTAGCCATGGTGGTGTCTTTGTAAAGGTGATACATGTGGTCTGTCTGTCAGACAAATTCCCCCAACAAGTACAGGTATTTATAAAATTATCTCTCAACTTTGGTCTGAGGGGCCTTTTCAGCCAGACGTGGGAAGGCTTGCCGGGCTCATTCACACTGAAATCTCTTAATGATGGTTAATGTCACCCTGTAATCTCCATCGCTCCCATTTAATAGCAACTTTTGGAAGCCTGTCTGCACCCTTGGAAGACGGCGGATCCCTCCGTCTTAAGACTATTCAGGTGGTCCTGGGTGCCCAGGAGCACACACAAGGGGTCAGATTAGAGCTGGGAGGCCTGGGAGCCGAAGGTTCTCTGTCTAAGTACCTGTTCACCCTTCTTTGCAAAGTTCGATGTACTATTGCCCCCTGCAGAAGGCAGCCTGCAGAAAGGTGCAAGTCACAGGTATGCTTGCTCCATCAGGGAATGTGTTTGTTTTTTAACCCAAACCTGAGGTTTTGAAAAGCTATATATTTCACTAAATGCTTGGTTGGAGATGCACCCTAATAGTTTAAAAAAAATCCTCTGCCCCTCATTATGTGAAGGGAGAATTCCACAGTGAGAGGTTCCATGGATGAAAGAGTTTTGAAAAATATTTATTTATCTATTTGTATGTGTATGTACAACATCTGTGTGGGTCTCCCTTCTGGGACATGCAAACTGCAGATCTGAGTACCTCTTTGTTAAGTCTTCTTTATTTTGCTTTTATACTTGAGGGTGTAACAAGCAATGATTTTTTCAAAATATACTGACCCTTACCAAACTGACCTTTCCCAACTATAAAATCCTCAGTGAATTAAGAGAATCATCATTGTCATTTTGCCTGGGATTCTGTAGATTGCTGTTACATATTAAATAATTTGCTTTTCTGTATAATTGAAAATGCCTAAAAAGGGACTTGGTGAACAAGGGTTATAAACACAAAGACCTTTGCACGGTACTGCTCGTCAGATGACCTGCAAGAGGCTTTGATACTGTCTCTCAGAGAGCTTGAAAATAAAATTTTAACCACAAATGTGAAAGAGCAGGAGGCCAGGATTGTAGTGGAAACTTTAATGTGCTGAATATGTTATTTGGTTTATGAAGCAAAACATTATGTAACTTTTAAAAGTGTGAATGTCTTTTTCTCCAAGGATACATGGCTTAAGGGTCCCATTGGTTTGGGAATCATCTTAATTAAAATTATTCATATGAGCTGACACGGGTTCTAATATCCAAGTTCCCGTTTTTTCTTTTGCATTACTCTTAATCATCATGCTATTTGCTTCTGTCAGTGGGAGCTGCAAGCCAGTCAGGTGTGTGAAGTGACATCTACTGGGTCTCTTGCATCAGGCAGTTTGCTGTGTGCCCACCAGGGACTCACCTTTCTCTCCTGAGGAGAATGTTGAGAGGCAGATGCCAGAAGAGATGGGTGTCAATTAGAGCATGTCTCAAACGCTATGCTCATGGCTGCCCATGCAGTTTGGTTCTCCTGTGAGCTGGGAGGTGGCACTCAACCAAGAGCATCTTGGGATGCATGGCATCTCCTCTCTGCAGTTGCTGTACCTGATTGCACAAAGCCAGGTGGGCTCTTGCCCTGGGCAGTTCTTCCTTGCTTCGGGCAGACATACAGCTACCCTCCAATCATCCGTACACAAGCTGATGAACCAAACCCATTCCTATCGCACACCCAGCAGGCCCTGCAGGAAGGAGGGGCACACAGGAGATGGTCCCTGCAGGGATGAGGCACTGCTCAACACCCATCCTCAGGCTGATTTTTGTCTCCTTGCCTTTTGTCTTGCTACTGTCTGGACTTCAAAGGATGCTTTACGTTCGAAGCTCTTCTCCATGGCAAAAGCCAGCGTTAAAAGACTGGGATTACAATAAAAGTTGTGCAGTTAAGTGTCTGAACTCATCCCCGCACAGCCTTCTCAGCAGTTCACGACATGCATAAACCTCTCCTGTATTCAGGGCAGCCGGGCCTTTGAGTTCAGCATGGGAAACTCACACCCATTTATTTAAAGACGGGAACAACATGTCTTTTATTTCCTCACCATAAAAGGCTCAAGAGACCTGGGTTTCCTTGGTTGTGACAAATATGTTGGTTCTGAATGCGTGGTTAAGACCCCCAGTGCTGACGGAGATTGCCGACAGCCTTGCCACCAAACATGTGCATTTGTTAACCGTTTGGATCCNAACATTCACCTAGAATTAGAGGAAAGTAGTTTTTAGTAATTTCTTGAGCCAAATATGTTGGGGACAGGTGTTTTGAGCTTAGTGAAAAGAAAGATAAGGATGCTAGGTGACTTACATGGCAAACTTGTCTGGATCCTGGTTTCTGCTGCCGATCGCCTGTTTGTCCCCAAGGCTCAGACTTTCCACTCTAACCTACAGTGCCACTCTAAGATGTCTGGGCTTTTAAATGTGAGTTTTA
>LZPO01087605.1:0-13721 GCA_001675575.1 Neotoma lepida | reverse complement strand
TGACCAGAGGGCAGGAAGTAGTGACCAGAGGGCAGGCTATTTCTCCTTCCTGGAGAATCCACTTTCTGTGAGCAGGACCAGCGGGCAGGCTATTCCTCCTCCTTGGGAAAATTCATTTCTCTGTGAGCAGGGAGTTCCTTGAGAGTGTTCCAAACAGGTGTCCACTTGCTCCTGGGACACTGAACCATGTGCACCTATGTCCTTTGGTTGTTAAACAAAGCGAGGCATGTGGACAGCCTCTGTGGTACATCTACTGGGCACTCAGAATGTAAATAATCTTGGGAAACAAATGTGACAAATGGAGTAATTCATTTCCTGACATGCAGTTACAGGGCTCCTCAAGCAAATTATGGATAGTTTAATCTGAAGTTTTGAGAAAAGCAAGAGTGAGTACATTGCAGACAGTTGCCCAGGGTTTCTGCTTCCCCTCAAAGGGACAGTCCCCCCACTTTAAATTGCCATTATGTCTGCTGCAGAAACTCTGAGAAAGTAACAGCCATGACNTCGGCTATGCAGGCAGTCTCTGCCCATCCGCCTTCCTTTCTAGTATCTTTTCTTTCTATTCTCTGTAGAGNCTTGGGCAAGTCTCTCAAATATCCACAGCCACCTAGGATCCCACAGTGTTCCAGCTCTTCTTCCATATTCCAGTCCCACAGCTAGAGCAATGACTTCCTTCTGTCTGTCTGTGGTTGCAATGAAACTCTGCCTACAAGGGTTTGGATGAAGGGTCCCTTGTCCCTTCGATTATTTAGCAGTTTGTTTAAATTATTTAAAGTGATAAGAGATGTTAAGGAAATGTGTTTTAAAACAGTTCTTTTGTNTTCATACAGTTTTGCTGTTCAGTAAAAATAACAACACACAACACGGCTGAGTACTGCCAGAGGCACCTAGACTCGTTACATATTTGATTCCAAATTGATTTTTGGTACTTATGCATTTAGAAATCTTTTGCAGTTGACAGATTTTCATATATCCCCGTTTAGTTACAGGACCCCCTATTGGGCCACAACAATCCACAAATCAAGAAGCTGATGTCCGTAACTGCTGTTTATGGAGTATAGCACAGGTCTACTGCATGACCAAAATGGTGCTGAAAAAAATTCGACAGGAGGCAGAACTTTTGTGGACAGCACCCAAGATTGTCTCATTACAATCTCCAAGCTGGAGACAGATAGATAACAGCAATCAGAAATGAGTGGTGGCCAAATACTTCTTACTTTAGTAGCAATGCTAAAACAGGGAACTTGGCCAACCAGGAGAGAAAGTTCAGAGACAATCTCAGAGAGATGGGCTAGGTGTGCAGAGCACTACACTCCCAATGAGAGGGAAGTCATAGCTTAGGATGGAGAGGCTCAGAAAATCCTCACTGTTCTTTCAATAGTGGACATTTTAGAGTACAGAAAGAGTAGTGACTAAACAAAGGCTGTGTGGTGGATTGCAAAAGGAGGGGGATCCGGGGAAATCCCTCTCTTCTCAACACTTGACTGGAACAGCAGGGGACAAAATTTCCAAAAAACTCCTTGCTGAGTTTCTGTTTGGGCAGCCTGAGACCTTCTGTGGAACAGACTCATGGGAAACCTGGCCATCTGACTGCTGGGTCCACTCAGTATTCAGCAAGACAGAAACTTGGTCACAGCCAGAATCTGCAGGAGAACCTAAACACATGCTCCAAGAAGTGAGTAAGAGATTTGGAAGGATCTCACAAGGGTAGGGCAGCCTTCATACCCAGCTCCTGAAGGATTCCCCAGAGGCGAGGCTGGGACCTGAAGATCTGTCTGTGAAGCATCCCCCACTGAGTAGGTCAACATCTGTAACCCAGTCTCCCAAAGGGAAACTCAGTGGAGATGAGCAGTTTGTAACCACAGAGGAGTGTGCAGGAACAGGGCATGCTTCAAGAGCCTGAGATAGTACCAAGAGACGAGTAAATGGGCCAGGCTACCTTCATACCACCCACCCTATCCAGCTTTCTCCCCTTACTAACTACTGCATGCCAATTTNGCAGGCTAGNTCTGCACAACTGTGAGCATATCCTTTCTCTTCNCCCTGGTTTCCTTCTGTCATTTCCCTCTTCCAAGGCTGTCCAGATATGTGATGTTTCTGTGCTTCAGCCTCCTTAGATGTGAACTGGACTGTTCTATGCTAGCCTTATGTTATTATTGTTATTTTTGTTTTTAGTTGATGTCTAGCACAATATGTCTCATCTTTCCATCCTTGGGTTTTACCTTCCCCCACTTATCTACACTCTTCCCCTACTGTTTCTTGATCAACTGAACTCTAATTACAGATCATATCCTGTGACTTTTCTTTTTCATTCATACCCACAGTAAGCATTACTGAATAGCAATATCAGGGCTCCTTTGCTTTCTAAAATGATTGGACTTGCTTTATATTTGACCATTACTGTATTTTCATGGTGGCCCTACCCTTTGATAGAGATTGGGTTTTGTTATTTTTTTCACAGAAAGAATGTAACTCTTAGGGGAACGCTGGGTGTTATATGTGGGGCCCTGACAGTCAGGCTAGCAGAGGAAACTGACACTGCAACCCTGTTATACACCAGCCCTGCTTAGACATTGTAAATACTTTCAGTGAAAGGTTGTCTCAAAACCAGCTGCACAAACCTCAATTACAGAACACAAGAAGCATATCAACCNGAGGCAAAATAACTATTCCTCAATTTACCAATCTCACAGCCATGGCCTTCATTATGAGTGGGTTAGGTGGGACCTAGACAAATAATTGAAAAGAATACATATAAATATGTTCAAAGACATCAAAGAGGGTGCAAATATATCCAGAATGAATTCCAAAGAGGACAGACAATGGAATAAATAAGGAATTCAATACAGAGCTTGAAAACAGAATTCAATAAATTAATAGACATACTGAAAATAAAAAGCCAAACTGAAATATTGGCAATGAAAAAAGTCATTGAGTCAAATAAAAAACTCTGTGCAATGCCTCTCCAGTAGAATGAACCATAGGGAGGAGAGAATCACAGATTTGANGACAGAAAAGAAGATCTGGAATGTTAAGGCAATGATAAAAAATTTTTGAGAAAAAGTATGAATGGAACATTTAAGATCTGCTGGACACATGTAAAGACTAGTTCTATAAATCATAGGCATAGAAGAACAAGAAGAGTTTTGTGCTAAAGGCAGAGAAAATGCTTTCAAAAAACTTGATCAGACAATTCCCCAAGTCTAGATGAAAAGATGCCCATCTAGGCACAGGAGGCATTTGAACTCCAAATAGACAAGACCAGAAAAGATGCATCCATATTGTATCATAATTAACACATTAAATATGAAGAATAAATAGAAAAAGTCATATGTAAAGGCAGGCCCATGAGAATAATACAACATTTCTCACCAGAAACTTTAAAATTCAGTAAGATTTAGAATAATGGATTTGAAGTTCTGAGTGACAATAGCTGCCAGACCAGACTATTATACCCAATATAACTGTGTGTCATAATAGAAAAAGAAAGAAAAGATTACACTATAAAAATAGGCTAAAGAAATTCATGCCCACTAATTCAGCTTTTCAGCAGGAAATCCTTTAGACCAAAGAGAAGATAAACACATCTATGCGGCCATAGAACAGAATAAGTCACACCTGATCAGCAGCCAGGCAAATGAGGAGTAGAGAAACACCCAAAAGTGTTGATTCATCAATAAAGTGACAAGAACTAATATACATCTTTTGACAATTCAGTGAATGTTACTGGTCAAAATTTCCCAATCAAAAGGTACAGACTAGGGGATCAGATAAAAGAACAGGACCTATTTATTTATCATTTCCAAGAAATTCACCTCACTACTGAAGACAGATGCTACCCTAGGGCAAAAGAGTGAAGAAGGCTTTTCAACCAAATGGAACTAGGAGAGATGTAGAAATTGTTCTAATAATCAATAACACAGAATTCAAAACAAAACTAGTGAAAAGTGATGAAGGTCACTTGTCTTGTTTAAGGGAACAATCATAGGGAAGACATGACAGTGCTAAACATGCATAAACTCATTATGGTTGTACCCAATTTATGAACTATTCCTAGAGGGAAGTAAACAGATTAATCNAAGCACAGTAGCAGTTGGTGACTTGGCTGCCTTACTCCCACCAACAGACAGTCCATTCTGACAAAAATTCACAGAGACATTGGAACACAATGATACCAAAGAGCAAGTGGGCTAACAGATCTCTATAGAAGATTCTCCCCAGACACTGAAGAATCCGTTTTTCTTCAGTAGCCCCATGGGACTTTCTCTCAAATAGATCATACAACAAGACAAAGCAATTCTTAAGAAATCAAGAGGATTGTCACACTAGAGGCCTTCAAACTGGGAAGGGGAGGTGGACAGATGTACCCACTGGAGCAGGAGGAACCCCACTGGTACCCAGTAAGTNCTCAGGGTACCTCTTTAAACTCAGCTGGCCAGGCATGACAGTGAGCTCACCATTAAACCACAGACAGAAATATAAAGTCCCTAGAGAGCAACACATTTGTGGATGAGGTCATTGCTGACCTAACCAGTGANACATTCAGGACTTGCAGCAGGGACAGTGGGTAGGATCTGGGGGAGGAGGGATGGACACTAGGAAAAGATAAGGGGCTCTNCCTGGAGATGTTGTGCATCTAGCTGAGAATATCTGCATCAGGCAAGGCCTGAGATGAGGGAAGGAAGCTAGGAGTCTGCAAGACAGGACACAGAGGTCATCATGATGGGTTTCTGGCCAGGCTCTGTTTCAGAATGGAAACAGGCATTCCTCAGCTGACAGAAGCACTGTCTTCTGGTGGATTTCTGCCAAGTCTCTCCAGAAATGTCCTTCATCAAAGAAAGTGCGTTCTTCAATGCTTTAGCAAATCTCTAGGGCAGCTCACACTCTGTGATTGGTTTATGCAAGGAATAAATGGTTGGCTTCCTGGCTTCAAGGAGAGACTTGAAACTTTGTTCAGGATCCTGACATCCCACAGGATTACCAAGTCTCTGGTCACAGGAACATCACATCGTGTGTTCTGGAGAATGTTCTCCAAGGAGCCTCCAGGGCAAAAATCTGAAGATGAGTTCCTTTCTTAGAGATCAAAGAAAAGCAAAAACCCAGGGATGTGAATTAAATGGCATGGCCTCCCCTCAAACTTTCACAAGGAGAGATGAAGAATGCAGGCTTCACCCCCTGTCGGCTGAGATTTTACTGTTCATGTAAAAATTACACACTAGAACTTTCCACATTCAGTTTGGTGCTGTGTCAGGCTCATTAGCTATGGTGACTTGGCTCATTTTCATTATCTCCTGGATGGAGAAAAATACCATATAACCATGGCAGATTGAGAAACAGAGCCAACTGCAACACATTTACTAGGTGGGGTGCTGGTTTTCAGATATTTGGTGTATACACACTGAGCCTTACCATCCTTTGACTATCCTTGTCCTGATCCAGCACTCCCTCAGCAGATGCCATAACAGGCTGCTCAGTCTTCTCTCAGAGATCAGACCTCAATTTCAGTTTCCTGAGACTGGACAAGCAGTTTCTGAAGAGGAGCCATGAATAAAGGTCAATCAATCTCCAACACCCCCAATAGCAAGGATGAGGAAGCTTGATACATGCTGTCCAGGACTGAGACATAAACAGCTCAAGTGATAACCAAACAAGAACAAAGCCTGGGACTTGTCCAGGTCTGCCCCAAAATGGATAACTGTACCCCTGACCAGCCCTGGCCCATTAGAAGTTACTAACATGGTTGCCACTTGCATAAGCCAATCATATCTAAAATGACCTAACTGCCTTAGGACCTCCCCTTCAGCTGTGCTTAAAAGGAGCTCACATGTCTNTCTCAGGGTCTTCACCATCTTGCTTTGTGTGGGATGGCAGGCCCTAGCATGCTGGAATAATAAATGCTCTTGCTGATTGCATACATGGATGGTGGTATTTTGTGGGACTTCTCCAGGACCCTAACAATCACCAGAGAGCTACTTCAATGGAAATCTGATTTTGGAAGTCCACTCAAGTGACCTTAGGGGCTGTGACATCTACAAGCATCCCCTGATAGGCTCCCATATCCCCTCCCCCACTTCTCATAGATCTCCTACTTGCTGTCTATCCAATGTAGCAAGGACTGAGGTTGTGTCCCCTAACACTCACTCCTCATGCTTCTAGCCCATATGGAAAGCTTTAACCACTCTTACATCTGGGAGACACATTGCAGCACATTTTATACCTTCTGTGATCCCTTCTCTAGTCTCAGGCCAAGCCNACATTACTTGTGGGTTCCCTCAGAAGATACATTTCCAAGACAGGATCATCTATCTGCCTGAGCTGACTGACCACTCTCCTGTCTAAATCCTTCATCTACTGTGTATCCCTGGGCCAGCACACAACAGTGGTCAGACTCCATTTATTCATCCAAATTGAATGGACAGAAAAATGACATCATGGTACAGTGTGNTACATAAGCCCTGGAGTGATAGAATGGTGTGCTGGCCTTTGGAGAGACTTGCCCTATCCTCACTGGATAGTTTGCAATTGATGAGAGTCTGATGTTTGGAAAAGCTGTGGACAGAAAAGACTGGGGCAGAGGAGTGGAGGATGAATCTCTGTCATGAGCAGAGCTTATGGATGAGTAGGCAGTCCTCACCAAGGTGGAGTTTGGAGCCAATAGGTTTGGTCTGGGTACTCACATTGACCCACATGGTTTATTTTATTTTATTTTATTTTATTTTATTTTATTTTATTTTATTTTATTTTATTTTTATTTTTGTCTTGCAAGGTACTTGGTATTTTGTGGCTACATGTACCCTCTGGCTTCATAAATGCTAAAGGTACAGCATCAGTCATGAGGTGGTATCATCTTGTGGTATCAAGACAGAGCCTCTGATTGCTTCTCAGTATCACATCTGATGCCAGCTCTTCCACATGATGACTACATCACCAGGAGCTTTTGAAAACCTTAAATCTTTTCTGGAAAATACAACCAGTTTTTGTCACCAATAGGAACAGATTTGAGACACTAGAAGCACCAATACATGGGCCCTCCCGCTCACTGTTAGAATTATTAACTTCAAGGGCAGCTGATGACCATCTGCAATTCACCATCTAATTTGAAAGATTACTGTGATGGCAGGACCCACAGCAGTTCGTCATGACAGCAGCAGGAGGTAGAATATGTTCAGCAGAAAGAACCCTGTGCTGGGAAAGCGAGCCACTGTTTGTCACCAATGCAGACAGGATTACCCCCTACAAAGAGGCATGGGTACTGCCTCAAATTGCTGTTCTATCTGGCCTCATTTGATTGCCCCAGAGCACCAATGATACAAGAGCCCAGGAGAGGCACCTTGTAGTCCATATGTTCCCAGCTGGTCATTAGTCACAGATATCACCCCAGCTTTCCACCAGCTTGTGGGTGACAGATTCCTAGGAAGAGTGAGCAGAGGAGGAATCATTTTGGATACCCAGGGCTGGCTGCCCAGAAGTGTTGCCTGAAGGCTGGTATCAGGCAAGCACAGAGATGCTGCACTCCAGCCCTGTTAAATACTATTGAAGGTACTTAGTAGGATGAAACATTGTAAATTATCCAGCTAGTTTGGGATGTGTTGAGAGCCAATTGAGATAATTTAAATCTTTAAGGGAAATTCTGGTCCTTAATTGAGCTTATGTTAATCAGTTTTATGTTCAAGTTCAGTGAATAGTTTTCAGGGCTTTACTCAATGCAAAACATGACAGCAACAACTATAAGAAAGGGAAAATTAAAAGATGCTTTGTATTCTAAGTTGTTTTAGAAAGGTTAGGCACAAGAAAATGAAAAAAGCTTTTGCATATTATTTTTTTCCTCTGTGGACTCATTTCCCACCCCTAGGATGGCNGATACAGGGATCTAGCTGAGGAAAGACACCCAGGGAGGCGCCTCCCCGGGGAGCCACTTTGACATGGACAACACGTACAGACAATTCCATAGGGTAACAGGCTTTTTCTCCCTGGGACAAGGATGTCATGGTGACTATTGCTGTTTCAGAAGGAAAGGATTCCTTGTCCCTCTTTCCTAGGGATCTGTTTGTCTCCTTCAAGAGGGTTTCTGGGTGGGATGCTACTGTAGGACTTTCTAGATTGAAAGAAAATGCACACTCCAAGCTCCTAAGGTTAACAAGGAACAGGAACACATGCCTCATATTACAAGGTCCAAAGAGCTGACACGATGTCCTTGAACTTCTTGGTAGGGATCCTAGACAGGGCNGCTGAAAACAAGCCAGATAGCCACTGCTGAGGCTGCAAACTCACTGGCTCTCTTGANTCACTCTCTCAGCGTTTCTTCTCTTGCATAGTGCCACACTATGAACTACTTGGAAAGAAAATGGTCCCGAGATGCTCAAGTGAGATTGAAGAAATTCCTCCAAAGATCCAGAGCTCACCTTCTGTGCTCATTTTGGACACAAAGCACTGACCAGCTGGTCAGAGGACACCTATGAGGACAGCCCAGAGTTGGCTAAGNTNCCCTTCCCTTGTGTGTGAGTGTCACGACAACTCCTGGAGGAGAGGGAGTCATGGTCACACTAAGCTGGGAGAGCTCGGCCCCGTGACTTCCCAGTAGCACTCAGTCTTCCCTGTGGTTGTGAAATGTAGGAGAGTCTCAACTTATTTGGTTGCTGAGCACAAAAGGGGGGACCTCAACCAACAGAGCTCATGTGTTAGACATAAAGTNGTGTTTGTAGGTAAGATCCTCAAAAATGCTTTCTCACCTGCAGANGGTAGTGTACAGGGGAGAGTGACAGACAGCTTGCCTGGGATCCACAAACCCAGCACTCAGGACTCCAAGTTATTCATGGGAAGTACAAGGCCCACGTACTGAGACTGGGCCTGGTGCACACAACCCAGAACAGAGTCTAGAGTCTGGGGATGATATCTAAAGGACCTGCCCCTCACTGCTGTGAAGTTGGTGGTGAAGAGCTGCAGGGCCCTGGGGAGACAACTTCCTATCTGTGTTTAGGTGCTAAAAACATTAGTTTTTGTTTTGTCCTCCTAGGAGGCTTCAAAACGGCAGGATTGAGGGCACAGGTGACACCTGCAGCTTTCTAGGTATGGGATGGGCTGAGTANCAGAACTAAGGAGCCCTGTTCTGCTCACAGAGTGGGAGCTGCTTGGTCCGAGGCACACTGAGGTGGGTCAGTGAACACTGTTATTCAAATCTTAGATGGTCTTATAATAAAAAACCCAGAGCCAGATATTGGGGTGAAAGCTGAAAGATCAAAGAAGCAGAGCAACCCAGCCAACCTCACCTCACCAACACCATTAATCCTCTGACTGAAACGAAAACCTCTGAAGGTCTTAGCTGAACTGCTTTAGTTCNTGTTTCCTCACGCCTTATATATCTTTCTCTGCCCAGCCATGTCACTTCCTGGGATTAAAGGCATGTGTGCTTCCCAGTACTGGGATTAAAGGTNTGTGCCACCATTGCCTGGCTCTGTTTCCAGTGTGGCCTTGAACTCATAGATATCCAGACAGATCTCTGCCTCCAGAGTGACCACTGTCTGGCCTCTATGTCTAATCCAGTGGCTGGTTTTGTCCTCTGATCCCCAGGCAAGTTTGTTAGGGTACACAATATATCACTACAAACACACACTCACCGTGTGTTCTATATGGGGTATATTTGACTGTGAGAGCTCTGGGTTTGACTACAGAACTGGGGCATGGGTCTGTGTGAACACCACGGTGTTGGAGGGGTACAGCATGTGTGAAAGTGTGTATGGAGCAGGCACCGTGAAGAATTGCCCTGCTGGCACTGTCCTGGTCAGTGTCACCCTTCTGCTNTGGCTCCCAAAGCCACTGGAGACTGAGCATCCTTGGCTCCAAGTTGCTGGCTGTCTCCTGACGTCACCACAGTGATCCTGACCCTGAGACAGAGCCACTGGGCTGTTGTGCATTGTGGAACTCTTGTTGCCAGCTTTCAGGATATGGACATTCTGCATCCCTCCAGAGGCCCAGTGTGGACAGCTCATTGGCAAGAGACAGCATTTTCCTGACCCTCGTGGCCAACTGCCATGGGTACTGTTCCTGGCTGTCTTGGAGTTTGAGAACTGGCCCAAAGAGGCCAGCTCGCCATCAGCTGAGGACTGGGACCGGCAGGGGGAGATAGATGAGGGGAGCCTGGTGTTGTAGGAAGGAATGCCATATGGCCTTCCTTGATGTTTGCTTTTCTTCCTAAAACCCACCTAGAGAAGCATCATCATGTGAACAGCAAGGAGCTCCTCAGACCACATTTTCCAGTACACAGGGTCCTTTGTTTTTAAATGGAGCTCGACAGATTATGGTCCACTTAGCANGCGGTGCCGTAATACTTTATTTCACCGTTCTATGACATCGTGAGGGACACTTTATGCTGCTGTTGTCTGTGGCTCAGAATTCTGCCTGCTCAATCAGCTTCATCACGGAGTCAACTTCCACCACACATCAAAGGCTGATAAGGGTTTCTGTTGTTGTTTTTTTTTAACTTTGCTTGCTTAAAATGATTTCCCTCTAGATCAAGATGCAGAGCACAAAATATTAATCAGTTTAAATAAATATCAAGACTACCCAAATAATATGAATAATTGGCACGGAATAGAGCCTACCGCCCAGTGCCCAGCAGCTGGTCACGCTGGCGCGTGGCACCCTCTCAACAGTCTTTGAGATAATGACTTTGGCATCTGCCGATGAGTGCTCGCTACTGCCCACAGAATTTACAACTCGCAAGTGGGAAACAGAGGCTCTGACAGAACTTTTTTATGCGAGGTCTTTGAAATTTATTAATGTAATGCAAACACAAGCCTTCCAACCCATTAAATTGTTGATGTTATGCGAATCCACTCTGGAATTGCAGNCCCTCATTAACATTATTTGCATGTTAATCTGCATCTTTTTAATTAGTGATATTATTTATGCACATAATTTCCGCCTACTGGTGCCAAGGCTGAAGCGCATTAATTAATCTACTGAGATGCCAAACTGTTTATTTTCCCCCGTACTTTTATTTGTTTACATGGTGTTTTGGATTCAGGGAAAATAAAAAAGAGCCTGAAGAATAAAAGCAGAAAGACAAGATTAACTAAAAGCTCTTTTTGTTTTCGTAATTTAAATTGTAATATTAGCCAAATGTTGTGTTTCTTCCCTTAGAGATCGGTTATTCAGTTACATTACCTTGATGTATTATTAAAATTTATAATGGGCTCTGGAGGCTTCTGTTAGTTCTCGCCTTCATTTACAGAATATACTCAATGTTATTTTAATCTTCCTACAACGCTTCCATGCATAGGCAATGATGAGCCATCCCTTGCGAATCGCCAGCGTGCTCCACTTTGCACAACTGATAAACATTTAAATAAGCCCTTTCAGGAAAGAATAGCATGGAAAATCATTAACCCATTGATGGAGTCAGCTACTTCTCCGTAATTCATCTTTCCGTAAACTAGGTCAATGCTAAAATGCACCTGACCTGGTGATGCTGAAGCATCCTCATCCTTGAAGTCTTAGTTACTAGTGTGATCTAGACTTGCCTGTCCGTGTGTGTGTTTGTGTGTGTGTGTGTGTGTGTGTTTATATGCATATACACAGCACAAAAAATTGTAAATGTATGATAAAAATGTCCTATAGTCTCTATGCTAAATACTGGTTGTGTGACTCTCAGCCTTTGTAGTAAATAAAGCATAATTCAAGAACAGTAAAGTGGCACATTCCCCAACTACTGTCACCTGGCTTCTACTATCAACACCACATCAAATAGAGCATCCTCTGAGCAGTGTGTAAAGATGCCCAGTAAGTTTACATGGATAGGGAGAAAATGATCCTTTTCCAACATCCATTTCCCAGGGATACAGCACCATCTCTGCCCATCCAAGAAAAGCCTGCCAAGAAAGCTGCCAGCCACCCCTAAGTTCCTCCTAGCTCAAAATGACCTCATATGGCACAAGTGACTAACCAATCATATCAGTGGCCCCCTATTTAATCAGGGGGCTGAAATCTATTGGGCATGGTGCCATGGCAGAATGAAGTTAGACGGAGTTCCTTCTGGCTGACACTGTTTGAATAGCACATGATGCCAGGTTGTAGTTCATTTGTGTAATGACTGAATCATGGGCTGCCTCCTGGTTCACAGAAGGGTCAAGAAGGGGGATTCAGTCTCAGTGGGAGTAGAAACACAAGAACAAGGCAGGAAGCTGGAGGGCTAGGGGGTCCAGGTTAGGAGCACACTTGCCTTACCAATGATTTTTAAGTATGTTGTGATACTGCTATCTCACAATATAATGTTCTGTTTGCTATATGGCTGTCACCTTGGAATCTGTCTTTTATTTTCATTAATCAGCTTTTGTTTTGTGTGGTGCCTTTGGTTTTTACCAAGCAATGCATGATGGGTATATCTTGAGGACTGCTTGCCTCCTCTGCTTCCAGACTGGTGGAGATGTGGGTGAGTGGAGTCAGGTGTCACCAGGAAACTTTAGACAGGTGAACTGCACACAGTTATGTATATCTCCTTTGTTTTTTAACCTCCTGGGTGATTACATAAGAAAACTATCTAGAATAAGATGAGTCAATCAGGGGAAGATATTTTCTCATAAATTCTATGAAAAACTTTAAATACATAACATCTTATGTGTGTGTGAGTGTACGTGTGTGTATGAGAGGGTGTGTGTGTATGTGTGTGAGAGAGTGTGTGAATGTTTGTATGAGAGTGTGTGTATGAAAGAATGTGTGTATATAAGAATGTGTGTGAGAATGTGTGTGAGAGTGTGTTGTGGTGTGTGAGGTGTGTGTAAGAAAATGTATGTATGAGAATGTGTGTGAGAATGTATGTGTGTGAGAGAGAGTATGTGTGAGCGAGATAGAGTGTGTGTGTGTGTGTGAGAGAGAGCGAGAGAGAGAGAGACAGAGACAGAGACAAAGACAGAGACAGAGAGAGATGCAGTCCATGGTATGAAATTAAAAAGGACCACCTGAGGGAGTGAGTTCTTTCCCTCTTCCATGTGGGTCTTGGGGCTCCAACTCAGGTCATCAGGTGTGGTGACATGTGCCTTGATTCTCTGAGCCACTTCACTGCCTCTGAATAGCTTCCAACATTGCCCTATTATGACATTTTTTTTCTTTTGCAATTGAGAGCATGTGAAGAAAAAATTAGATACAAGAATNTTATGTTCCACACAAAACTAAAAGGTGATGGACTTTTCTGTGTGTGTACATTGGTACGTGACTGTTGTGTATATTCAGGTGTGTGTGCAGGTACATACTACGGCATATTTATCAATTGAGTGATGCACACTATGGTGTGTTCATCAGTCATATGAAGCACACTATAGCATGTTTTTCTGGACACTATTCTTACAGTAACACACTTCTCGTCCAGCAGACCACCTAGCCTATTTGTACCTGTTTCCTGTTCTTCACTGTGTAGGGACTGATCAGCTCATCTCCATTCTCACTGAACGTCTGTTACTCCAATGAGACTGTGCCTCACAGAGACATGGTATGGCTGGATACGCAGTATTACTGGTGTGAGAACTTCATGGCGATCCCAGAAACAGTCCTTTGGCTATGCCCCTACTACTTTGTGTTCTTATCAGTGATCTCAGGATGGTGTAGTGAATCCATAAAAGCTTAGGTGGATGCAGCAGACAGGCTTAGGAAGTCAAGACAGGTGGGACATGGAAGGAACCATTTTATTTTTATTTTATTTTTCCTTATAAGGTCACAGTCCATAGTGTTGT
>LZPO01087604.1:35565-47712 GCA_001675575.1 Neotoma lepida | reverse complement strand
GGGTTATCAGGGTTGGTGGCAAGTGCCTTTTCATCCAGAGCCGTCTCACTGGCCCTAATGTCACTTTATTCAACCTCAAGTTTGCCTTGGTTGAATGCCCAGATCTCCAGCCCATTTAATCCTGATATTCAGGACATGATGCTCAAACTTTGTGAGCAAAAAGAAGTTTGTTTCTTACCCAGGGCAGATTCTGAAAAGGTACTGCTGTACTTATTGGAAGAAAATCTCGAAGGGAAATGTCCAGCTTCAAGGACATCCACCTGCATGCACTAATTTAAAATTCTCCTCTTTGTACCCAGGCTCATGAGCAACATTTTTTATTTTTACTAAGTATTTCATCAGCATATCAGAGACCTACGTAGACACCTTTGGGGGACTTTTCAATATACTTGGGTTCTCTACGTAATNATTGAACCCCTGTATTTATTTCCATGGTTCTATCCCCAACATTCACCATTCATGGCAGTCTGGGTTCTTGAGAACTAGAGTATTTTGCTTCATTCTCTTCCTTTAGGATTGGAGGTCTTGGTTAACAATTGATTCTTTTAGAAAGAATATTTTATGTATATACATGTGGGTTTGTGAACACAAGTGCATTATGGACAGAGGCCAGAACAGGGCACTGGATTCCCTGGAGCCAGAATTACAGGTGGTTGTGAGGTNTTGCTTGTGGGAGCTGGGGGTGGAACTTGGACCCTCTGGAAGATCAGCAAGTGCTCTTAACTGCTGAGTCACATCTCCAGCCCTAATGACAAATTTCCTATTCTGTTTTGGTTTTGTGGTACTGAGAATGGTATCCAGGGCTTTCTACATGCCAGGCAAGTGCTCCAACACTGAAATGTACCTACAACTGATTCTCTTCCTTTAAAGGCAGCATCCTGTGCATGAGTCTGAGCAGTGAGTGTGAATACCTGAGACAGCATGATGGCTGTCAATCACCTCAGACACTTGACTTCACAGTGCATTTTTAAATGTTCTTTTAAAGATTAGTGAAAGGCAAAACCACTGGGGGAAGGATGATTTAACAAAATTATTAGAAACTTCTGTAATGAGCGTGAAGTATGCCGCATTTAAGTCTAGGTGGGTCATTTGTGATTAACCTTGACACCTGGTCCATGGTCAGTCCATAGCAGACATTCCCAAGTTTTCATCCAGAGGGCAAGTGGCAGAGCTTGCACTGCTTCTACACAGGTTTTTCTTCTTAAAAGTTCTATTCTTACCTTGCACATTCTTTAAAACTATTTACTATTACTATTATTATTATTATCATTATTATTATTGTATTGTGGTTGTATCTGGTGATATGTATATGTACATGTCTATGAGGGTGCATGGCAGGGGCCACAGGAAGGTATCAGTTGTCCTGCCCTATCACTCTGCCTTTTCCCACTGAGCCATCTTGCTGGTGCCACTAAACATTACTGAAGAACTTTTCTGTCAGAAACAGTAAACCTCATTTCATGGGATTTGAGGGCTTGATTCCCTGGCTACAGAAGGGTTGATACATACAGGGCAATAATGGATTTCATACTATTTCTCTTTCCAGGGTGTATGGAAATTTGATGTCGAGTGCTATAAAAAGTATGGAAAAATATGGGGGTGAGTATTCTGGAAAGTTCCATGGAGTTGATCTTTTTAGGAGGATGTACTCTACATGTGCAAGGACAATGCCAGCCCAGAACTGTAGTAATGCACCTCTCTGTTGTAAGGGTGATGCCATATGTCATTAACTGCCATGGTTCCCAGGTCTAATTATCTTGAGAACATTGCATACTGTGGCTTTGACAGGCTTTGGTGTTCCATGGACTCTGGGCCTATTTTGTTTTTGAGACAAGGTTTCTCTGTTTAACAGCTCTGGTTGTCCTGAAACTCACTCTATAGACCAAATTGTCCTCCAATTCACAGAGATCTACCTGCCTCTGCCTCCTGATTTCTGAAATTAAAATCATCAGCCACCACCACCCCTGGCCAAGACTTTTGATAAACGTGTATAGCATTGTGTCCTGTCTAATAGAACAGACTTTAGAGAGCCAATGAATTTAAAAACCAAAGTGTTCTTCCCTGCACCTATGTCCTTAATGGCTCTGTAAAGCGGCTGAGTCAGCAGCAGGAACTGTTCTTTGTCATTGACGCTGGAGTTTGGTTAGAGCTTTGGACTAGGTGTCATCATTATGCTGTGAGACATAAACAAGTGGGAGGAGGCTCTGGTTCTTCCTGCCTCTTCATCTCTTTTCCTCCATCCTTAGGAGCCACAGGCCTGAACACAGGGGTCAGCTGAGTTGATGTAGCCCATAAAGACCATGTCATTCAATGCCAACAGCAGGCTTTGCGGTCAGTCCAATGGCCCCATGTGAAAGTCTCCTTGTATTACTATTGCTTTTCAACACTTGATAGTGTTTTCTCAACTTTTTACTGACATAATATCTTATTTATTTACTTATTTATTCATTGATTGTGGGTTTTTTGTTTGTTTGTTTGTTTTTTGAGACAGGATTTCTCTGTGTAGCTTTGGCGGTGCCTTTCCTGGAACTCACTCTGTAGACCAGGCTGGCCTCGAACTCACAGAGATCCTCCTGCCTCTGCCTCCCAAGTGCTGGGATTAAAGGCGTGCACCACCACCGCCCGGCTAAGAACAGATTTATAAATTTAATTTTTCTCCACACTATTGAACAGGGATGAAACCTAGAATCCCCAGTGTGTACCTCTGCCACGAATTTTTCTTTATCCAGTGTCCACATTTCAAAGGCCTGAGGAACTCAGGAGCCAACTCAGTTATGGGATCCAGTGTCCCACAGGCCTGTGACATTCATCTCCCTCATCTCATCAGCTCATGAAGTGTGAGTGAAGGTTATAGCTTNTCTTTCTCTGTCCCGTCAGCCAGCTCNCAAATTATGACATGGAGACTTATTATTAATTATGAAGTCTCAGCCAGTAGCTTAGGCTTGTTTCTAATTAGTTCTTATAACTTAAATTCACCCATATATTTTAATCTACATTCTTTGTCCTGGCTTGGTTACCTTTACCTTGTAAAGCCCATGCTGCTTGCTCTGCATCCCTGGTCACTCCTACATGTCATGTTTCTTCAGGGTCTGCTGGTGACTGCCCTTCTTCTTCCCAGAGTCCTCTCTGCCTAGCTATTCTGTTCAGCTTTTCATTAAACCAATTAGNNNNCCCGGCATTGTGGTTTTTTTTTTTAAAAAAAAACTGGATTTCTGTAAGTAGCTCTGGCTATCCAGGAACTGAAGATGTAGCCCAGCCTTGCCTTGAACTCAGACATCCACCTGCTTTGCCTTCCAATTGCTAGGATTAAAGGCATGTGCCACTATGCCTGGCCCTAATATCATTTTTATATGAAACATTTTGCTGATATTTTTCATTTGTTTTGTGTGTCTGTGTGTGTACCATTGAATTTAATTGGACTTACTTACAGAAGCATGATGAGAGGTTACTTACAGCAGTGTGAACAACTTACCAGTTCTTGCCCTCCTCCAGCAACTGTTTTCTTTTTCCTTTTTTATTATACTTGTTTATTTCTCAGAGAGGGACAAGTGTTCCCTGGTGCACATGTAAATGTCAGAGGACAAGATGTGGTAGTCAGTTCTCCATTCCACCTTGTAGATCCCAGGGGCTGAACTGGTGTTCATTGTGCCATTTTGCTTTCCCATTACAGGAGCTAGCTGTGTGTAAATCCTCAGGCAGGCTCAGGCCCTTGAGCTTCCTGCTGGAATGTTGACAGTCAAATCACCCACAGGGCCTGTGGAGGTCATCCTAGCTGCAGTGAGTTCCAGACCAGGGCAGACAGCACTTTGCAGCTCTCCTCTCCCCCACCTGGCTTTCATGTTCTTTCTGCCCTGCCTTCTATGTTATCTGAGCCTTGGAGTTGGTATAGACACCTCATTTAAATTATGTATTTTCATTTTTTTTCCAGTTCAATGTATCAAACTAGGGTCTGGTGCACTCTAGGTAGTTATTCTACACTGAGCTACATCCCAAGCCCAGAGACAGAAATATTTTATTATATTTAATTATTTCATTTAAATTGTAATGTTTTGAGTATTTGTTTCTCCTTTAAAATATTTAATTTTAACTTTCACATTTTATCTTAAGCATTTAATTATGAGTTTTTACTTTAATATTTAATTTTTAAACATCTATTTCTATTACTTTTAATTATGTATATGTGCATGTTTGTGTGTCTCTGCACATGAGTGACAATGATCATGGAGGCCAGAGGAACGGGATCCCCCTGGAGGAAGACTCAGAGGTGGTTGTGAGCCATCCAACGTGGGTGCTAGGAACCAAACTCAGGTCCTCTGTAAGAACAATATATGTTCTTCACTGTGGTGCCATCTCTCCAGCCCCTTTCAGTATTTTAAATATGTGAAAACCACAGAAAATGGTATAAGCAATACTCAAATATACACATCTAGACTTAAAAATTCCAGTTGTGATTTCTAATTTTGATGTGTTTTGGAACTGTTTTGTCTTTAAGTGACTCATAGTGTCTTGAATGACATTATCTATCACTTTACAAAGACTTCACTGGATTCATAGTCAGACTCCCTAAGTTGTACTGGGACGTTCTATAACAACCTGTTTTATAACCAGAGTGAGGGTCACNTAACAAGAGAATCAAAGTCTGGATTTTGAGGATCCCACTTCAGAACCTGGCTTGGGTTAATCAGCTGGGTTAATCATCTTGGTTTAATCAGCTTGGGTTAATGAGCTGTTTTCCCCACACAGGTTGTTTGATGGTAAAACACTCCTGTTTGCTATCACAGAGCCAGACATGATCAAGAATGTCCTAGTGAAGGAATGCTATTCTGTCTTCACAAACCGTCGGGTAAGTGACTTTCTTTTTTAGTTAAAAAAAATGAAAGATCATTTTGTTACATTTATTTATGTGTATATATGTGTATCTATATGAGTGAATGTCATATATGTGTAGGTTCCTATGAAGGCCAGAAGAGGGTGTGAATGCCCTGCAGCTGGTGTTTCAGGCAGTTGTGAGTGGCCTCAAATGGGTGCTGGGGACTGAACTTGGCTTCTCCAGAAGAACAGCAAGTGCCCTTAACTGTTGAGCCATCTCTCCAGCCTCCCCCTTTTACTAATGCAAAGTATTATATTTTACTTATTGAATTTATTTTGTTAGATTCGTTTGTTTCTATAGAGACAGGTTTTCTCTGTGTAACTCTGACTCCCCTGAAACCCACTCTGTAGACCAGGCTTGCCTCAACTCAGAGATCTGCCTGCCTCTACCAGCCTCTGCTTCCCAAATTCTAGGATTAAAGGAATGTGCCACCACCACTCAGCTATACTGAATATTTGTTTCTATTTTTTATTTTGGGTTTTCGAGACAGTGTTTCTTGTGTAGCCCTGGCTGTACTAGAACTCACTCTATAGACCAGGCTGTCCTCAAAATCACAGAGATCTGCCAGCCTCTGTCTCCTGAGCTCTGGGATTAAGGGCATCTACAGCTACCTCCTGGCTCCTTACTGAATTTAAAAAATGAAGTAAATATAGATTCACAGTGGCTTCCACAATAATATACAAGCAGGGTTTGACTATTCATTTTGATAATGAGGAAGTGTAAATACACTATATTACTATAATTTAGTTTCCGATGAACACTGTTGTCATCTAGATTGTGTTTACGTATCCTGTCTCATGGGTCCTTTCCTATGTCTGTGTGGTGCAGTACAGTTAATCACANGTCTAGATTTGTGTGGNGATGAACACTGAGAATACAGAGCAGCTCCTTGACCATGCAATTCCCTCTTGCTAGCCTATTAGCTACCATGTACAGACTGTCTTCTTCTCTTCATCTTTATATCCATTTTCCTTCTCAATGGATTATATGGTCAGTGTCAACTCTGATGACTATTTACCTGGACCTTCTGTGTGGGTTTGCTTGTGTACAAATTATATCCTTTAGAGATTTGGTCTTAAACCTATGGCTTTATTTATGTTAATATTGTGTGTGGTATGACACTTACTTCAATGTTCTCTCTCTTTTCTAAACCATGGCTATCCCACTGTTCTATCTGGGAAAACCTATTGGTTCTCCTTCTACCCTGTGGGTCCTGGGAATTGAACTCAGGTTATTGGCAGCAGGCACCTTTACCTACTGAACCATCCATCTGGTCCTCATTCAGTCTTTGGTCATGGTGAAGTTGGCTGAAGGCCTAGTTTGCATTTGCCCTTCATCAAGTGGAAACCATTTCCATTTCTTCCTGTAGTGCTGAGTACTTTAATACAAGGGGATGTTGCACAGTACTATAAAATATAAGTGTGGAAGATAGAAGGAAGTTCCCACCAGGGAAATACAATTATATTTTCCCTTTTATCACAGCATAAAGGTTAAGGAAAACAGATTTCTACAGCATTATTCCTAAACAAGCAAACAACTCCCAACCAAACGAACCAGGAATAGAGAGGTGGCTTAGTGGCTCAAAGTTCTGAAAGAGAATGGGGGGTTGGTTGCCAAATCCACATCCAGTGGCTTCAACCACCTGTAACTTCTGCTATAGGAGATCCAACTCCCTCCTTGGCCTCTGATTACACTACACACACATGTGCATATATTCACATACATACATACATACATACACACACATTTATACATACATACACATTCATACATACATACACACATACAATACTAAAACAGATCTTGAACAAAAGCAAATATTAAATCCTTTAAGTGTCTCAGGGCTAGGAAGATGGCTCAGTGGGTAAAGGACCTGAGTTTGGATCCCCAGCATCCATATAAAAGCTGGGCATAGCAGCATGCATGTGTTACTTCAGATCTGTGTTTGGAAATAGGTAGGTCCTGGGGGCTTGCTGGCTAGCTTCTCTAGCCAAACCAGAGCCTTCTAGATTCAGTAAGAGACCGTACCTAAAAAATGCAGTAGAGAATTATACAGGAAGATGCCAGACCTCTGGTCTCCAAATGAGCATGCACACCAGCACTGTAGTCTATGCAGGTATACACACACACATGCACACACACGGACACACATACACACATACACACATGCACGCACACACACACACGCACACATATGCACATACATACACACCATATCAAGACATGCCTTTTCACATTGCTTATGTTGTAAATATGGAGCTGCAGAACTTGTCTGATACAAAGTTAACTTTCTATTTGTCTCCAAGCCTTTGCCATCTTCATAGCTCTGGAGAATCGGCTATGTCTTGTTCCCATCTTCTCCCCACCCCTGGAAATAATTTTCCAACTAAAGAGAGATTTACATTTAGAAGGATCCTGGAACATAAAGGTTTGAAGACTCAACGTGCAGTACAGTATTCATCTGATTTCTTAGGGCTGTGAGGAAATTCTGGCCTTTTTATTACATCTGGCATGAGGATTGAATCATAATAAACAGTCAGTTACTAATTTTTATAAAGCAATATCCACTTAGCACTTTTGCAACCATGGAAAATTCTGCACTTACAGAAGGCCAAATTTGTATTTTTTCTGGACTCTAGGATTTAGGCCCAATGGGAATTATGAATAAAGCCGTCGCCATGTCTAAGGATGAGGAGTGGAAGAGAATGCGAGCCTTGCTGTCTCCCACCTTCACCAGTGGAAAACTCAAAGAGGTGACTAAAAGGACTTTTAGGTGAAATGTTTGTGTGACTTGAGTCCCCACACCTAACGATGGATTCCTGTGTGTTTTGTGCTTAGATGTTCCCCATCATTGAACAGTATGGAGATATTTTGGTAAAACACTTGAGANGAGAGGCAGAGAAAGGCAAGCCTATCACCATGAAAGAGTAAGTAGTGATACATCCACTGTGGTTCTAGGAGAGGAAGGGCAACTGGGACAGAGGGTCATCCTCCTGTGTGTCTCACATGGTCCCACTGCTCCTTCTTCTCCTTTTAGATACTCTATGACAAAATATTCAGTTGAAAAAGAAGCATGATAGTACCAAGGTCACAGGGTAGAGAGAGGGTAGGAGGGGAAGGTGCTTTGTCAGTACTGAGGTGCTTTCACCTGTCTGTCCAAGAATATGAATTTTTCAGGCTTCTTGCTGCATGTGTTGAATTCCCATGTCTCTGTCCTCAGAGTGTTTGGGGCCTACAGCATGGATGTGATCACAAGCACATCGTTTGGTGTGAGCGTCGATTCCCTCAACAACCCAAAGGACCCTTTTGTGGAAAAGGCCAGGAAGCTCATAAGATTTGATGTTCTTGACCCAATATTTATGTCAGTATGTATGTATGATGGTTCTTCTTCCTTGTGACCCACTGCCCTTGTCTGTAGCCATGTTTGTCAGTTTTGCCTTTCTCTTCCACAGTTACCAAAGTGAACAGCTCTATTTCTATATAATTCACGCCCTTAAAGGCACAATCCAATATTTTTAGTGCATTCACAGATATGTAGCCCACTACTTTTGGTTTAGAACTTCATTTTTCCTTTAGAAAAGGTGTGACTGTATTGCTATGGCTGACTCGAAAGTTGCTGTGTAGACCAGGCTAGCCTTGAACTCACAGTGATCCCCCTACCTCTGCCTCCTGAGTGCTGCCTACATGCCTGGCTTTGATTTAGAATTCTTTTATTTATCCTTTGACAATATCATATAGGCATACAATCTATCTTGATTATACCTACCCCTAACTCTCACCTCCCATTGTCCTCAGACACCCCAACACATCTTCTGCCCAATTCTTGCCCCTTCCCAGTGAGTCCAATTAGTGCTGCTTGCTAGGATGCTGACCAATATTATGATCTCATGCAGGTGGTCAGTTTATGAGTGGGCCGTGCATGTCCAGGACATGGCATCTCACACCACCCCTCCCTGGCTCTTACTTTACTCCCTNACCCTCTTTCATGATGTTCCTTGAGCCTTGAGTGGTGGGGCTTTTGGTATAGATGCTCCATGTAGGGCCCAGCACTCAACACTCATTTATTCTCAGCACTTTGATCACTTAGGAGTCTGCATTGACTGAGGGTCCACATGGCCCATTACCAATGTCAACTGCAGAGAACTTTGTTCTAGCCATGTTCCACAGTTGCACCATCATCCTTCAAGCAGCCTTGACCTAAGCAACCACCAATTCACTTCTGTATATTTACATATTCTGAGTATTTCACATTAATGGGATCAGGGACTATGCAGTTTCTTTGACAGGCCTCTGTCATTTAGCACACTACTAAAGGAAGTAAGCGTCACTGTCTCCTATGTCTATGACCAAGTAATATTCCATATCTGTTGATGGACACTGAAGTTAGTATTACATGTTTGCCATGAACTTTGCTGCTTTGAGCATTTGCAACAAGGTTGTGTTTGAATATTTGTTGTTATGTTTTGGAGGTTTCAGAATCATTGTTGCTGAGTCAAGAAGTAACCCCATTTTTAACATATTATACAACCAAGCATACGTTTTCCACAGTACCTGCAGCATTTTCTATGTCTTCTAGAAATGCTGGACAGTTCCAGGTTCTCCATTATCTGCTCAGTGCTTGGCTCTCCCATGACTTTGAACATTGTCACTTAGTGGATGTGCTGGGGCTGGCCCTGTGGTTTTGATTAGCATTTCCCTAGTCCTAATGCATTTCAAAAACAAAGATAGATGTTTTAATGCCTGTTTTTTGATCATCTCTTTTACATAGCTGAATTGCTTTAACAGTTTGAAAAGATTTATTTATATTTATTTTATGTATATGGATGTTTTACCTGCACATATGCATANCACATGCATGAAGCACCTGCCAAGGTCATAAAAGGGTATTGAGTCCCCTGGAACTGGAGTNACAGATGGTTAAGAGCATCCACGTGGATGCTGGGAATCAAATCTATGTCCTCTGCATGAGCAACCAGTGCTAAGGGCTGAGCGATCTCTCCAGCCCCTGTAGTAATTTTTTTGGGTATTGCTGGGTACAAATATCTGTGGTGCTTCATTTAGGGTTTTAATACTTTCTCTGTCAATTACATTTCCATAAACAGCTCATGTGTCCTTTTGCCTACATCCCATCCTTCCTCACCATCTAATATCATCTTCTCCTTGCCTCCTTTTATGCATTATTCCATAACTACACTTATACTTTTTTATATATTTACATTTATTAATTATAAGCTAGATTCTGGAAGTGAGGGAGATTATGTGATTTTTTTTCTTTCTTTCTGAGTTTGGGTCACCTGTCTTTGAGCTTGGCTTTAAAGGGTTTCTGGGTACCAAATTCAAATCTTGTGCTCACGTGGCAAGCTTTTTATCTATCAGTCATCTCTCTAGCCCTTGAGTTAGTTGTTTTAAAGTTTTATTTTTTAATGTAAAGTTTGATATTTGAGATTTAAAAATTTAAGGCTGTAGGCCTTTCTCTGCAAGATCTTGGTGTATCTTTATTTCATAATCTCTCAAGATATTTTCTATTCCTTTGCTGTGTAGAGGAGATCCCAGAATCTCATGCATGCTAGGCAAGCACTTGACCATGAACCTGTATCTCAACAAATTTTTCAATCACCTTCTGGAGTTCTTTGAAGTATTTGTTTTATAACAAGAGTGTATTGATTAATTTGCACATACCATGACTTTCCTCATAGCCTTTCTGTTGCTTATTTTGTTTTATATCATAACATTTGAGACATAAATGCTATCTTGTCTGTTTTTTTTATTATTTATTAGCTAATAAAAATTATTTATTCATTTGTGTGTATGTATATGTGTAGTCGAACATTTCTTTGGACTACAAGATCACAAAGAGTAATGTAGAGACTTATTATTAATTATGAAAGCTTGACCTTAGCTTAGGCTTTTTCCCAACTAGCTTTTACAAATTAAATTAACCTGCTTCTTTTAATCGATGTTCTAGCGCATGGCTCGGTTACCTCTCCTCTGTACTGTGTGTTCACTTCTTCAGTGTCTNNNTGGCATCTCTCTGCCTCACTTCTTCTCAGAGTTCTTCTCTTTCCCCAGAAGTCCCACATAGTCTCATCTGCCTAGCTATTGGCTATTCAGCTCTTTATTAAACCAACCACAGTGATACATCTTCACACAGTGTAAACAAATATTCCACAATGTGCATGTGTCTCTCTTGGTGTTTGTGTGGCATGTGGAGATCAGAGGACAACTTACAGTAGTTGGTTCTCTCCTTCCACAGTGTGGGATGCAGGAATCAAACTCAGGTTGTTATCTGCAGGACTTATCTGCAGGACTCTTTAGCTGTTGAACCATGTCAACTGTCCCTGTCTGTACTTTCTGGATCCACATGAACTACAGGAACAGAGTTAAATCCAAGAGTCAGATGTCTTCCTTTGGTTACTCCAAAGTGCAGAAGGAGCATTATGGTGGTGACTCAGTGTNAGCAAGGTCACAGAGAGAATGGCTTCTGGTTGAGACACTGGTGACTTATTCTTTAGATTGCTTCATGATTTCTCTAAATGAAACTTGCATTTTCACTAAAATTTATTATTATTATTTTTTACCTTTTCTTTCCAGTACTCTTTCTATTCCTCACCCCAATATATGAGATGTTAAATGTCTCCATGTTCCCAAAAGATTCCATAGCATTTTTCAAAAAATTTGTGGACACAATGAAGGAAAATCGCCTGGATTCTNAGCAGAAGGTAAAAAGTGGTGGTCTCATGAGAGGTCCAGAGTTGATGACATGTTGGGCTGCGAACATGTGAGCTGTGTGCTCCCTTTATCTGTCACTAAAGGTAGATAGAGAAGGCTAGATTTAGAGAGAGAACAAAGCATTTATATTTTCTAGTGGAGGAGAAGGTGGAGTTTTGAAAATTTGATTGAGAAGAAGTCAGGAATTAACCCTTAGCAATAGGAATGAAAACTAGATGTCCTGCATAAGGATTGAAATAAAAAAACATGGCAAGACACAAGACCTATGCAGGATCAAGACCACTAAATCTCCAGCACAGATGAGAGAGGACTTCTCGAAGCCCCACCCCTTACTGAAGAACTATTGGTAGTTGATGGCTGCAGAAGGAGGGTGTGGCCAAAAAAAGGTTTTCCCTGCACCAGTGGATGGCCCCACGGCCAGGCACATGTGGGTAGTACCAGTTAGACTCAGTGGGTTATTAAAAAAGAAGAAGTCATGAAGTTTGGGGAAGAAATGTTACTAGGGATATGGAATGAATGAAATGGAGGAAATGGTGGGGTGGATATGA
>LZPO01087604.1:0-20566 GCA_001675575.1 Neotoma lepida | reverse complement strand
AGGATCGATGCTGCCCTTGTTCTCCTTGCTGAACCTGGAGCCAGAGTAGAGATGAAAATGAGGCTATGGAACATGAAGGTCCCAACAGCTGCATGTTTGGAGTTCTCACACACCTCAACCAGGATGGCGGAGCTTACATTTGTGAACTTGCAACTGAACCCTTGCTGCAGGTGTCTGNATAAGGAATTGTGAGCTAAAAGTCCTTTCCGCTCACACCAAAACAGGCATTTTTTGAGTTGTTGAGAGAAGTGGAAACATATGCTTCTTGAGAGAAAAATATCCTTAAACACAAAATATTCCATTCAGGATGATGAAGTGTTCTGCTCTGAAAAACATATTGGGATTGGCCAAACTGAAGGCAAAGTAGGCTCCTGCCTCACACTTAAGGAGGAGGAGACAAATCACTGCCACTATGGGAAATGCTCGTTTTCCCTCCCCCATCACTCCCCTNTCCTCTCATTTCCTTCCCTTCTTTGTAGCTCTCCTCCCCTGTATTTTCACTGTCAGCTTCTCCTTTCTGTCTATTTTTTCTCAGAATTGATTTTGCTTTCTCCTCTTTCCTCCATATAATAGCCAAAGCCACGTAACTTTCTGGGGCACAAGATGAGTCTCTACTATAAACTCATGGGTGACTTCCATATCTACTTTCTCCACTAAGCTGAAAAATATACTGAACATGTAGAGCTGAATTTATTCAAATTTGATTTTTCATTACTTGACTATATTAATGAAAACAAATGATTCTGAAAAGTAACAAGAACAAGAATAATTGGTGTTTTAAAACTGTTTCAATAATTTGTAGAAAAAAAAGTATTTACATGTGACATGCTATGAAATAACACAGGAGTGTNGACAAATTGGGTTTTGTGTGGATAGGGAATTCACATGTTTGGACACGAGAAATGCATTATAATGATTGTACAGGACTTGGGAGATGACTTATTCAATGAAGTACTTGTCTAACAAGTGTGATGGTCTGGGTTTGTTCCCTAGAACCTGCACAGAAAGCTGGGATGGTGATGTGTGCCTGTAATCCTAGCAGTGGTGAGATGGGAGGTGGAGATGATGAGATCCCTGGAACGCACTGTGCAGCTACACTAACTTAGTGAAAGTCCTAGGCCAGTGAGAAATCTTGTCACAAAGAAAAGGTGAAGGGCTCTTGGAGAGTGGCTCCTGAGGTTTTCTCCAGACCTCAGACATACACATGCATGTGCTCATCCTTAAGCACATACACTTATGTATATATGCACCTCCAACACACACATACAGAAAGACAAATGTGCACTCCCACAATTACACACACATACACACAGTGTGCACCTGCACAAGCACATATACACACACATGGATTCCCCACACAAAGAATCATATAGATTCATAACCTAGATTACACTGAATTATAGGTCAACTATTCCAGACACTTTTCACCATTTTGGTTTCTCAAAGACTGAACTGGTCCTGGCACACGGTCTGCACTGACTGATGACAAAGAAAAGTAAAGTGACAGGCCATGAACTACCGGAGGCAGAAGTGGTGAGACTGGAGAAAATCCACAGATATTCTGGTCAAGAGAATAGAGGAATCAATCAACTCTGATAGATTCCTTTCATATGTCCAGTGTACAGACATAACAATGGCACTAGGGCCACCACTGCTAATAAGACAAGGTCCCAGCTATAAGGAAGTGGATAGTGAATGGCCAAATCTAGTTGGGTGTCAGGGTCGTTCTCTTACCAGCCACTGCCTTAAATTTCATTATTGATTTTGCTTCCCAACACAGCAGGGCAATACCATCTGTTTTTAACTGAAAACCATGCCTGACCCATGACCTTGACTCTGATGAGAATGCTCAAACCATCTCCAAGGAGGAACATCTCAGACATNTAGAAACNAGTGACTCAGNCTTTAGAGTCATGGAGACTGTGAAGAAGCTGGCCCAGGATGGAGCCCAAGACAGGACTGGGAGTATGTGTGGTCACCACTGTCTTAGAAAGGCAACTTGATCTGCCTTCTAGACCTCTGTGCCATTAAAATTACACTGGAGGACCCAGGAGAAGGTTTCTAAGCAAATGGATGAGCGAACTATTTCCTAAAGCTGATGAGGTAGCTCAGTGGATAAAGGTATTTGCTGTGTAGCCTGATGACTTGAGTTCAATCCTCAGGACCCACAGGGTGGAAGAGCAGAAGCAACTCCCATAAGCTGTCCTCTGACCGCCATATGTATGTCGTGGTACGTACACAAATGTAATAAAATCTTCCAAAGCTAGTGATAAATTCAAGGAGGTAAGGGAAATAGCACAAGATACTTGAAAGAAAAAATGAGCCCTCATTTCTTAAATTAGGTAGTGCTTCACTAAATTATAACGGAGTATATTCACCCAAGAAGACATACCTACCGTGAAATAGCAGATTGTTTGTGGTTAACTTAACACCTAGTCAAATACAACTGAAATGAAGCTACACTGAGTTTTCCTAAGTCTTTACATGCACATATAGATGTTTACCCATAAGGAGATGTATCACCTCATTAATTAGGTTAATGTTAATATTTTGGCACTGTAAATGGCCATCTACTTTTTTCTGGTCCATTTGTGTGATTTCAACAATAATCATCACTTTATAATTTTAAAAGTTCTAATTCCAGGGACTGGTGAAATTGCTTAGTGGTCAAGAAAACTTGTTCTTGCAAAGGATCTGAGTTCAGTTCCCAAAACCCACCTTGGGCAGCTTACAACCTCTTATAAGTCCAGTTCTGGGATATCTGATGTTTTCTGACTTCTGAGTGTACTGGCACATATCTCTCTCTCACACACACACACACACACACACACACACACACACACACACTGTAATTCCAAAAGGATATATAGATGTAAATGGGTAAAAAATCACATGTATATGATTTCCTGCAAAAGGCATTGTGGTCGTTTAATTTGAATGGTTCCTATAGGCTCATACATTTGAATGCTAAGTCACCAGGGAATGGCCCTATTTGAAAGAATTAGAAGGATTAGGAAGTATGGCCTTGTTGGAGGAAGTGTGTCACTGGGGATGGGATTTGAGCTTTCAAGAGTCNATGTCAATCTCAGAGTCTCTCTTTCTCTGCTTATGAATAAGGATAATATAAAGCATTTAATTATTACTCTGGTGCTATCCTGCATGCCACTATGTTTCCCGCCATGATGACAATGAAGAAAACTCTGAAACTGTAAGTAAGTCTCCAGTTAAATGTTTTCTTTCATAAGCATTGTCTGGGTCATAGTGTCTCTTCACAGCAATGCAATTGTGACTAAGATAGAAGTTGGTACTAAGGATTAGGAAATCGCTGTGACAGGGCTGACCATGCTGTTTGTTGGAGGAACAAGGAAGAGTTTGGATTGTGGACTGGAAAAGTGGTTGAATGCTTTAAGCAGGGCTTAATGGGCCATCTTAGTAGGACCATGAACAGTGTAACTTGAACTGGGACGCCCTTGTTCAAGAAGTTTCATTCTTGCGATATTTTTGTCAAAGAATTGGCTGCTTTTGGCCCTGGCCCAAAAAATCTGCTTGAGGCTAAATTGAAGTTTTAGATTACTGGCTTTGGCAGAGGCGATTTCAACACAGCCTAATATTGACTGTGTCATGTGATTAATAGTGGTCACTCTGTCATGTGATTATTAGTGGTCACTCTGTCATGTGATTATTAGTGGTCACTCTTAGGCAGATCCATAATGAAAAGGAGAAGGTCAAACAAGGAAAAATAGAAAATGTGCAGTTTGAGGAGAAAAAGCACCAAGAAGTTCAATGCGACCAAGTCCTGTGCTTAAGAAGATAAACCGATGAAAGAAATACTAAATAGAATAAAGGGCGTGATGGTGACCTCAGGGCAAGACCAAACCTGGCTAAGCTTCCAACTAATGAAAAGAAATTAAAGGAAAGCTCAGGCAGTGATGGAAACCATCAAAAACAGAAAGATGATGCAGGTGTAATTGAATGAGGGGCCAAGTTCACAACCCAGCAAGCAGCAGAACTTGGCATCTTTGGCCACGTGGTCTGGTTTTAGAGTCAAAGATACAGGAAAGGGGTTATAGAATCTCCCTCGTTGATGAAGAAAGCTGCTGAGGNCATGCATATGTCAGGAGTCTCTCTACATGGAGGCCAAGAGATGCTATTGTGTGAAAATGGGAAAGTGTATGAAAATGTGAAGGTGAAGCCTGGATTTCACTGGAGACCCGACGATGCTGGAGATGCCACATCCATTGGATACCCGCTGAGGAGAGCTGCAGACCAGGTGTGGAACAAGCCCAAGAGAAGGGAGTGTGTTTCTGTTAACATATCTGCAAAGAGTTGGAGATCTGAAGAGCTCTTTAATATCACACATGGGGATGTAGAATTTGGAGTTCATCCTGCTAGGGTTTGTTCTTGCTTTGGTCCAGTATTTCCTCTCTATGATCCCCTTCCTCCGTTTTGGAATGGTAATGTATATCTTGGGCCATTGTATGTTGGAAGTTATGTGATCTGGTTTTTTAATTTTGATTTTACAGGGGTTATAGTTAAGAGATTATCTTGAGTCTCAGAAGAGACTTTGCATTGTGGGTCTTTAAACAGTGTTGAGATTGTCATAGACAGTGGAGACTTTTGAAGTTGAACTCAATGCGTTTTTGTATAATGATAGGGCTACAAACCTGTGGGGACCAGGGAGGGAAATATGATGATTTGAATAAGAATGGCCCCCATAGGCTTGTGTATTTGAATGCTTAGTCACCAGGGAATGGCACTCTTTGAAAGAATTAGAAGGATTAGGTGGTGTGGCCTTGTTGGAGGAAGTGTGTCACTGGAGATGACTTTGAGATCTCAAAAATCCATGCCAAGCCCAGAAGTCTCTCTTCCTACGCATCAGGATATAGCCCTCAGTTATTGCTGCAGAGTCTGACTGCAGACTACCATGTTCCCCACCATGATGATAATGGACTAAACCTCTAAAGCTGTAAGCAAGGCCTCAGTTAAATGCTTTCTTTTATAGGAGTTGCCTTAGTCATGGTATCTCCTCACAATATGGATCAGTGACTAAGACACACATTATATATTTAACCTGCCTGTTCATGGTGGGAAGCCCTTCCTGGGGTCTCTGTACCTTTCAGGGCAAAACTCTTCAGGCTCTGGCCAGTACTTAGGGTCCCGGTGAAGAGGATAGGTTGGTACGATAACTATAGTCCCTTTGGGAATAAACACTCCATTGATTTCCACATCCTTCTTTGAGACCCTTTCTAGTCTGACAGCAATTGGATACAATCTGAGAGTTTCATTCACCATCATGTCCAGGTACTCCATGTCCATCAGGGCATTATAGGTGACAGGTGCCTGGGAAGAAGAAATAGATGTTTCCAGATGAGGTTTGGACTCGTTCTTTAATTCAGTTTCTAGGGTTATTGCATGTCAGAAGCTCCAAGGGCTAACCTTGATTAGTAGATCTTAGCCATAATAAATTATTCTGCACCTATGATAACCTTTGTCCTGATTGTGGCCCATTAGGATGTGAAGTATAAGCTTTAGCATAGGAGCCATCTGGGACACTCCCTTGTCCAGATCCCCTCATCCTCATCATAGTTGTGCTCTGATTTCTTTCCCATGTGAGCATATATGACCAATATATTATGACAGTTACTACTCAGACAAAGTGCACTAGGGTCACAGTCTCATCTCCACAGACCATCAGTCTATGCCAATGAAATCTGTCATTGTGAGGAACAGACTTCCCACTTCTGGTCCAACCAGGCTGAAATTGACAATGCCACATCTTGGTAGCTCCTTTTCTTTTGGGATTAGTTCAGTGAAAGGTACAATGAAGGATTCTGGGTACGATGACAGACTAGGAGCTGCCTCTGTGTGAGCTGGTGAAGGAGAAGATTCCAAAGGAGAAAAAAATCTTTTCTAGAGAAAGGAAGAGAGGAAGAACTTCCGAAACACACAAAGGAAGTGGCAGGACAGCTGAAAAGCATGGGGGGAAAGATAGATGAACTCATGGAAAAGAAGCCAAGCTGAAATTGGCTCCAGCTGGCCTGTGCCCTAGAAGGAGGAGGAAGGGAAGTCAGTGATACTCCAAAAGTTAAAACCGGGGTTCTGATTGAAAGAGACTGGGGCCCTACCTTTAAGAAAATATCTATGCCCTAACAAGCCTTGAAACCAATAAAGGTCTTGGTGAGATAACAATGGCTTCAATGACAGAGAGTCTCATTGTCTCTCAGTATGACTCAGAGAACTTATTGTTGCAAAATGACCAGCCAATGGGACCAGCCAATAGGGCACAACCACGGAACATGGATTCTTCAGGTGATTCTAGGCTAGATAAAGCTGATAGATAATGCTAACTGGGACACCCCTACCCCTTAGTATATATCTAGAAGACTCTAAGTCAACATACCACAGAGATACTAATGAACATGTATTTATTGTTGCACTATTCACAATAGCTAAGAAATGTAGCCAAACTTGATGTCCAACTTCATGTGAATGGAGAAAGCAAATATAGTACTTGTGCACAAAGAATGTTTTTGACCACAGAGGTAAATAAGACCATAAAATTTGCTGGAAACAGGTACAATTAGACATCATTAGGTTAGGCAGGACAAACCAGACTCAGAAAGAGTGTTATTGGAGGGAGGGAGGATGGAGGGAGGGATGGATGGAAGAAGGGAGGGAGGGAGGAAGGACAGAGTATATATGAAATGAAAGCAGTTCTGCATATTCTCTAGGAGAAGGAAGAATCCTGAGAGGAGAGGTTGAGAGAATGAGGGAGGGCAGAGAGGGAGGAGGAGGGACACATATCAACTCCAATGGTATGTATATAAAAATGCCAGAGTGAAACACATTGGTTTGTGTGCTGACTTTAAAAAGGGTATAAATTTTAAAATGTTTAAAGAATTTCCAATGAAGACCAATAGCCACACTTATTACCAACCTTGGTAGCTGGACCAGCATACCAGTTTTTGCTTCAGGACCTGATAATGAGCTCTGGAGGAGAGGCATTCTGTACCACTCTGCCCAAACAGTCACACAAGACTTGGGTAACTTTACATTCCCAAACTTCCTAGTTTGAGCAAAGAGATGAACAGTATGGGTATTGTGGCTGTCATTTAGTGGGACATTCACAAATACTATCCTGTAGAGATTTATAGTTCTGTTTATGGGGCTAGTGAGACTGATTGGGGGAAAAGGAATTTGCTGCCAAGTCTGATGGCCTGAACTGAAACTCCAGAAACAAAACTGTGGAAAGAGA
This sequence comes from Neotoma lepida, assembly GCA_001675575.1. NCBI lineage: Eukaryota > Metazoa > Chordata > Mammalia > Rodentia > Cricetidae > Neotoma > Neotoma lepida. The sequence continues at coordinate 13,311 of LZPO01087604.1, read as the reverse complement.
GAGATGACTCCTTCAAGTTATTCTCTGACCTCCATCCATGTGCTGTGGCATGGACACTTATGAACATACATTCACACACACACATACACACACACACACACACACACACACACACACACACACACACACACATGCCATGATATGGTGCTGGACATAAGAGCCATTGAGAGTAGTGTCAGGTCAGCCTGTTGAGATCAATGAAGGCTAGCCTAGCACCATAGATAGCCCAGATAGCACCTTGAGGACATCAGCCGAGATAACTGTCCAGATACCTGAGAGACTGGTGCTTATCCTTTGTGTCACACAGGTTTTCTGGTGTCTCTTACTTGGTATAACAGCAGAGCCAGCACTGTATTAAAGGCTGTGGATTTCTACAGGTCATATTCATCTTGCATGTCCCNGTCATTGTTTCTCTTTTAGACTCTTGCTGGTGGAAGAATGATTGCATGGCTCTCTGTAAAAATTCTCATTGCAAGTGATGAGACATGTTTCTGTGAATACTTCACCTCTGCCCTCCCTCTCTGGGTACCACCCACTCACCTTATTGGGCAGAGCTCTGTCAATCTCATCCTGAAGTTTCTTCTGCACATCAGGGTAGGTGGCCAGTTCATACATCATGAAGCAAATGGACGTGCTTGTGGCATCATAGCCAGCAAAAATGAAAATAATAGTTTGTGCTGCCATTTCTAGATCAGAAAGAGCTAAAAAGAAAAGAATATTGTAAATAAGGAAGATCAAAGCAGAATATCATAGTTGAGATGAAGAAATTCAAATGGTGCTCCCAGCTATCTAGGAAAGAACAGAGAAAGACTGTCCAGAGTTATTGGAACTGAGCTCCACTCTAGTGTCTATCTGATAGACCAGAAAAAGGTCAAGTTATTATTTTAAATATTTTTTATGTGTATGGGTGTTTTATCTGCATGTATACCAAATGTGTACCAAATGTATCTCTGGTATATACGGAGGCTAAGAGAGGGTATCAGATCCTTTGCAACTGGAATTACAGATGGCTCTGAGCTGCTGAGTGGGTGTTGTGAATCAAATCCAGGTCCTCTAGAAGAGCAGCCTGTGCTCTTAACTGGTAAGCCATCTCTCAAGTCCCAAGGTCAAATTATTTGAATCCTGGATGACCTCAGATCTATATTTTTGGTGATCAAGTATTAGACCAAATTCATATTACAACTGGACAATTTCAAGAGACAGAATTCTCTCTAACCTATACTATATCATAGTGTGGGATGAAAACAAGAATATTGTGATAGTTGACAATGATTGACAGCTTGACAGACCTAGAATCACCTAGGAGACAAGGTTCCAGGAATAATGTTGTGCTGTTATCTAGACTACCTTGGTTGCTGATAGGCACATGAGGGTTTATCTTGATTAGGTTAATTGATGTGGGAAGACTCATCTTGTTTCTACATATTTACTTCTGTTTTATTTGCATGTGTGTGTATACATGTGTGCATGACCACTGAAGCCAAACAATGGTGTCATATCCCCTGGAGCTGGAGTTACAAGTGATTTTGAGCTGCCTATCATGGGTCTGGCAAACAAACTCAGGGCCTCTGGAAGAGCACCAAGTATTCATGACTACTGAGCCACCTCTCCAGTCCTTGATTGTGGCACCATTCCAGAAGCTAGCTTCCTGAACTGAATAAAAAGGAGAGTAAGAGCTGAGTACTGGCATACATGTTTCCTGACTGTGGATGAAGTGTGACCAGTGGCCTCAAGCATCTGCTGCCATCACTCCTCCATCATGGTGGACCACACCCTCAAAGTGTGGTCAGAAAAAAACCTTTCCTGAAATTGGTTCTGTCAATCATTTTGTCACAGTGACAAGATAAATAACTAACTCAAACACATTAGCCATGAGTAAAATATGGAATAGCTTTGCTGCCCAAGAAAGAAGATCTAAGTGATTTTCATTAAAATATAGGTGGCAAATGTTGGAGTGTTTGTTATGTCAATGCTTCACGTAATGAAAATTCAAGGATCTTCCATCTAAACATCTTTGAGGGAGCTGAGGAAATGGCTCAGCGGTTAAGAGCACTTGATACTTGTGCAGAGGACCTGGGTTTGGTTCCCATTCCCCACATGGCAGTTCAACATTGCCTGTAACTCTAGTTCTAGGGGATTCAGTGTCTTCTTTTGGCCTCCACAGGTACCAGGACACAAGTGCATATACATACATGCAAATGTTTATATACATAAATTAGAAATAAATCATAAAAAATAGGAATCATTAAAAACCTTTGAGGGGATTCAAAGAGCAACATGATGCTACAGAGAGAGACTCCTGCTATTCTAATGTGGTCCAAGGACCAGCAGCATCTAGGACCTTATTAGAGACACACAATGCCAAGCCTCCCTAACTCTACCAGTAGTGTCTGAAGTGGCACTGTGTGTGGACATTTGTGTGCACAACCTCCATTGAAGGGATTGTGCCTTTGATTAGGGACCAGGTGACAGAAAACCTGAGAATTCAGTCTTCACAGCATGTGATCTCAGTACACACATAAACTACAGAGAAAGAAAATGCTAGAAGAGTAGAAGCTGTGCCTAGCACCAAAGCTACAGAATGGCTGTGTCTGCACATGGCTGGATACCAGGTGCAAAATCCAGGAAAAACATTAGGTGAACAGTATCAGAACTGTTCTTTTACCTGCTCCCTATGGTGGGATGCCTTGCTCAGCTTTGATGCAGAGGGGAGGAGCTTAGTACTGCCTGAACTAGATATGCCATTGTAGGGAAAAGGAGCTGGCTAAAGAAACCCACCCTAACCCTGGAGCCCAGAATCAGGGAAAAATGGCTCAGATCAGGGCAGAAAGAAACACAGTTAGGCTCACATCAGAGCCATCTCTGCCCCTGGCCAACTGACTTGTGAAACCAACCAATCACAGAGCAGGAAAGTAACACCCTGGCACTGGAACCCAGGACCAGGGAAAGAAACACAGCCTGGGTTTGGGATCTGAGCCAGAGTCAGTGAAAAATATGTGCCCTGGCCTTAGAATTAGTGTCAAAAAGCTAAGAAAGGCCAGTGAAAGAAACAGTTTGGCTCTGAAATCAGGGCCATCTCTGCCCCTAGCCCACAAAAATGACCAATACCTAGGCAGAAAAAAAAACAAACTAGCCAATCCCTGTTGAATCTGCCCCTAGGACATCCTTTATAAACTGCCCAACCTGGTCAGTTGTGAGCTGTTCTCTCCACCCTGATAGAGGCAGCTACTCTCCTGAATGCCTCCTTCCCAAATAAATCTCTTTCTCAAAAGAGTTTTGGGTGTGAAGATCTTCATTCATGGTACACAGAAGAACAATGCTGAGACGTCCCACAGTGGATTGAGCAAAGAGGAGGTGAACAGATCTTTGCTAAGACATCCACCAGTGGACTGAGCAAAGGAGAGCTGAAAAAGTAACAATTTGCTCCCAACTCGGAGATTGCTACATTTCTGCAGGGGTTTCTCCTTTTGCAGAGTGAAGCAAGAAGTAACATCTTAAGCTAGAGAAGCAGAGCTGTCCTAGGAAGCCCCCTTAAGTGGGGGCTGAGCAAAGCTCAGCTGTAGTGGCTCTCCAGGAGAGGAGCAGGATTGCTATAGCCTGTGGGGAGACCATTCCCCACCACACCAGGAATAGCCTGACTCTCCCGAACAGTCAGAATAACTTCCTTTCAAGGACTGAGCTGTCTCTTTGCAGCTCCATCTGTCAGAGCTGTCCTAAGCAGCTCAAGGTGTCTGGGACACCTCCAGGGCAGAGATGTTCTAAGAAGCTCAAGGTGTTCAGGATACCTCGCCCTCCAGGGCTGGCCTGTCTCTTTGCACCTCCAGCAGTCAGCTCTCCTAGCAGCCCCAAGCAAACTCACAGAGTTGCAACACTGTTGCTTATATTTTGGCGCCAAAACTCAGGACCAAGCCCACAGAATTGCAAAGTGACTTACAGCCACGCCTTCTTGACATCCATGGGAGGCCTTACCCTTCCTGAGGAGTGGATAGAGGAGGGGTAGAAAAGAGAAGTGGGGAGGGAATGGGAAGAGAGGATGGAGNGGAAACTGGTTGGTATGTAAAATAAATTTTAAAATTAAAAAAAAAAAAGAATTGGTTCTTCTAGATTTGGGGAACCCTGAAATAGACATGGTGTCCTTTTCAAAATGAAAGCAATATGAAGTGGGTGTGAGAAAGTTCTGCAATGCTGATTTACCCATAACAAATTTTGTCTGGAAAAAAAACACAGCTATCAAATTATTTCTTCTACTATCATGCTACTGAATTGAATGACATCACAAATCCAACATTTGGAGTTTTCTTGTCTGCTATACTACCCTACAACAATGTTCAGACCATTGTATTTTTTCATTAATTAAACAAATAACTCTCGGGTGTGGTTGTGGCACGGATGTGTGGGTTCACATGGGTCTGTCAAAAGAAGACTCAGAGGCATCTTAAGAATGAATCTAGCCTTACATGGCTGCAGGGGGATCCAGCCTCGAAGGACTGAAGCACTTTCCCTTCACCTGGGGCAATTTATTTTCTCTCCATTTTACAGTTTAGCCAGTTAATTTCCATATGCTCAAAACAACCTGAAAGGAACTCCCAAAGATACAATGCCAAGTGCAAATTACTCAATTTGTCAGTTACCATGGATTACAGGGTTACCTGAAGCAAGTTTTGCATAGGCTTAGTATCCTTAGGAGACTCTCAGACAAGATCCATATAGGGCAGCTAGAGAAACAAAAGATATCTGTTAAACAAAGGAAGGATGATGGCTAGGTGCTACTCTCTGGAGCTAGGCCAGGTGTAGCTCAGCAGGAATCCAGCCACAAATTAGAGTTAATCATTGTTGCTAAACACATGACTGGTCCTCAATAACCACATGGGTCTAGTGGTGGCCTTAGGGACTACTATAGGAAAACAGTGCTGTCTTGCTCACAGGACATTGTGTTAGGCCAGAGAGTTATGGCTCAATAGTCAGATAAAAGATAAATATGCCAAGCCAGATGTGTTCACAGTGATGCATTGCAGTAGGCCCACCCACTGTTAAATATCAGGGCTTCCACAATGTTGCTATCAAATTACGAGCAACCTGTAATCAACTCCTGTGGAATGGTAGTATTCAAGTCAAATACATAGGTCATTTGTCTTAATGTTTTATTTGAGGGAAAGTGAAGGATAGATAGAACAAGCCTGTTCATATCCCTGCACATGGAAGAGCATAGTAATATTTAAGTTTTGCTGCAAGTTGCAAAAATATATAAAGTAGGATTTCAGCTAATTATGACAAAGCTAATACCTGGAAGAAGCCAAAGGCCTTCTAGAGGTCAAACTGAGGCTCAAGGAGTCTTGGTGATATTGGCTTCTGATTATTAGCCATTTCCTGCTATGAATTTCTCGTGTGCTATTGTAGCTTTTCCATCATTCTTTGGGCACAATTTCCCTTCCACTAAAGGAGTATCAGAGATACCTCTGAGCAGTAATGCAGTCAGGATCCTTAATTGCAGGCCTTTCCACAATTACTGTCAGCAGCATCTGGCCAGGACCATCCCCAGAGGGATGAAGGTATCTTATCAGAGATGCCTCTGTCCTCTCGAAGAACAGACTCAAGCATCCTAGGCAAAACAAAATGACACCTCTTTCCTAGGTCAGATGGATAGCTTTATTTCTTGTGCAATTCAAGGTGAGATCCTCCTTTCTTACAGCCTTACTAACTTTATAGACTCAAACCTTCTTACCTAACATGTCTAGGAATGTAGATTGAGCATATAAATTGCCCTATTTATATAACTGCTACTACCAGTTAGTAGCACTCAGTGTTGTCCTCCTCCTTTTCCATTCCCCTTTTGGGTTGTAAAAGAAAGCCTGATGTCACTGCTTGAGGAGAATTCTTACCTGTCTTTATGACCCCATAAGTTTTCAAGCCTGGTGACCTTGCCTTAGCTAGAGCACTATTATTACTTGGTATATAACTGTAAACCTCAGAGACTGACAGAGAATTTTTGAGGATTTTTACTGGAGAACTTGGAGGTATAAGGACAGAGAGGAAAATAGGACTGTAGTACTTGAGGAAGCCATGGAAGATGAGGAAGAGCCAGATGGGAAAGTACTGGATGGGTAAGAACAAGAGAAGAAAGACCAAGATGGAGCAGAACTAAGATGAGAGAAAGAAAGGAACTAGGCTTGAGTACAGAACTGTAGCTGTGTAGATAGGATTTTATCCTAGAGAAATAAAGTAGACAGACATAGAGCTCGATGTACTTAGATTCATTTCCTGAAAATAATTCTCTGGGTCTCATAGTTTCTCTTCTGGGCCCCTGGGAAGTATGATATTAAGGCTGGCCTTTTAATATTATACAAGAAAGTTTCTTATGTCCCTGTAATGATATTCAGGTTTCTTAGCTTCATCCATTGAAAGAACAGTAGAAATATTCACATTGGGCCTGACTTGGGATTCCAGCTATCCCTGAAAGGAGCCAAGTGCTGTGGAGTAATCCTCCTGTACACTATGAACATGTATTACTCTCATTGACCAATAAAAAGCTGATTGGCTGGTAGCCAGGCAAGAATTATAGGTGAGACAGCCAGACACAGAGGAGGTTGGAAAGAAGGAAGATGGGGTCAGAGATTTGCCAGCCAGACATAGAGGAGGAGGATGAATGTGCTATGATAATAAAGGTACCACCATGTGGCAGAGTGTAAATAATGAATATGGGTTAATTTAAAATGTAGGAGCTAGTTAGTAATAAGCCTAAGCTATTGGCCATGCATTTATATTCATATTCAGCTTCTGAGTCAGTAATTTGGGACCAGAAGTAAGGACACGAAAACTCCATTTACAGCCAAGATTTCTTTGAGAAGTAGCCAGTTCTAGAGAAAGCAAGAATATGCTCCAAAAATGATCAGTGTGAAGACAAAATCTTCTGGATGTTTCTCTAATGGAGGGAGATAGCCACTATTCACCAGCTAAAACTCATAGAATAGAGAGCAAGATTCAACCCCACATAAACAATCTCAGTGTAAGTCCATCTTATAAAACATGAATCACTCTGCAGGGCAGGGGTGTGGACGGTAGGGTGGGTGTTACATTGTACTCATGGGCAGGAGTATAATGGCAATCTCTACACTTTCCTCTCAAATCTTCTATGACCAGAAATTGCTCTACAAATTAAGGTCTCTTACAGGAATTAAAAATTAATAAGGGTTGATAAGATGGCTCAGTGGATAAAGGTAATTGCTGAGCAAGCCAGGTCGGTTGAATTTGATTCCTGGACCCATGTAAAGGTGGACAAAGAGCCCTGACTCTACAAAGTTATCTTGTGACCTTCACATACATACCATAGCTGGTGTACCCCTTCACCCCCACAAATGATTAATAATAATAATAATAATAATAATAATAATAATAGTAATAATTTAAAAACTTAAATAAAAGTGGTCTGGAGAGATGGTTCAGTGAGTAAGAGCTCCTTTTGTGCCTTTTGTGAGGGAGAGAGAGAGAGAGAGAGAGAGAGAGAGAGAGAGAGACTAAAATGAACAGAAAGGACCTACTATGTCACACAAAAAAAATGCCATGAGTGGACATGCATAAGACAGTTGAATGCAAAGTAGCTGGTGACAAAAGTTGAGAGTAACAGGGAATGCATGAGATCACAGTGATAGAAGCAATTGTACAAAATTTAAATAATTAATAATAGAATTAATAATTTTTAGATAGTAAACCAGGGGACATTCCTTTACATTGGTTGATGACTGGGAAGTATAGAGTAAATAATAGTAGGAAGGCCATCATTCTGTAGCTATAACAGTAATACTAGTTTCCATCACAAAGCATCCACAGATGATATAAAACCAGGGGCTTAAAAGATGAAGAAAAGCAGGGTATATAGTTTCCCGGATACAGTTTACACAGAGCAGAGTATTGCAGATGAAGTTGTTGAACATAAATCCACCACTCACTCCCAGGGACCATCCTCACTGCTGGACAGTACACTTCCTGATTGGAGCCCAGATGCAAATTTCCAGGCAGAGATCCAGAATCAGTGGGAATGGAAGGAACTGAGAATCAGACTCTGCTCTGACAGATGACCCAGCACCACTGAGGACTTCCGGGCACAAAAGGCTTCTTTGTGGCTGCCCTTCAGGCTCTGGTCTAATCGCACCAGTGTACTTCTAGAAAGCTTCTGTGGACACCACAGACATCATCTATGTGTGTGTCTTTTGGAAATTTGGCAGAAGTTTCCATCCTGGACCACCCCCTATGCACATATCCTGACACCCTCTTCTCTCTGGGCTCCTTGATCCACACATGGTGAAGCATCCTGGGTTACCTTTTGGGGATGCTTCACCTTTGGAGTTCTGAGTGTTCATCATCAGCTGAAGAAAATCCACTCGGGTCTGGAAGCAGAAAGAGAAAGATGGACATTTAGTTGGGATGTCAGACTTGAAACAGGGGTTCAGACTTCACCTCCCTTCTGAGAATATGTCCACCTGAAGTCCACAAGTATGGCTTGAGTCACCAGTGAATAAAAGCATCTATGGGGCTGAAGAAATTTCTCAGTGGTTAAGAGCACTGAATGCTCTTGCAGAGGACCTGAGTTCAGTTTCTAGCACCTGTAAGGTGAATAACAACCACTTGTAACTCCAGTTCCAGGGATCTAATGCCCTCTTCTGGCCTCTGCAGACACTGCACACATGTGGTACCCAGGCATACAGGTAGGCAAAACACCCATATACTTAAAATAAAAATAAAGGACAATTAAAGCCTCTACCAGCAAGCCTTAGGGAACAAAACATTTCCCCGGAAGAAATGTAATTTTTCTTCTTTGTTCCCCTGATCTAAGTTTCTTTGGCTTCTGAGCAGATTCCTGGCCAAAGAGCTGCTGGCTCCTTCTCTCATCATGCTTGGTCAGAAAAGTCCTGAATTCTCTCCAATTCTCTCTGTTCTCTTACCACAATGCTTAACCAACAGCCTCCTTGATTAATTCTATCTCTAGTACTCACTGCCAAGTTTTGTGTGAGCATTCCCTGATACTTCACACTCCAAGCATTACAAAATTCTAAGTGTCATCTCAGGTGTCTTTCTCTCTGATCTGCAGACAGAATTTTTGTGGCCTCCAGGCTACATGTAGCAGAGCTAGGTTAGCAGCTTGCGAACTGATTGTCCAGAGAAAATATTCACCTTTTGGGTGAGTGGCTTGTGGCCTCACTGCCAAGAAAATTCCCACACACAAAGCAAGAAGTACTCAAATTTAACATGGGCCAGTCTCCACCAGGTATGACCATACTTTTATTGGAGAATATACCAAAANAAGAGGTTTAAAACTGAAACCATTCTTATGATGATATAAACTTTAGGGACAAAATAGTAGTTGTAGATATAATTTCTAAGTGAAAATTCTATTTTTTGACTCTTTTCAATGAAGGGTGGTGACAATGTTTTTACTTGATTGGCACTCAGGGTATAGTAACTTTCACTCCTTTTGGCAAATGTGAAACTGTTTCTCTCATTCATTCTCATATAGAATCACCCATCTTCTATCTTCTCCCTAAAATGTTAATGTTATCTTGCTCTAAACATAGTTTTCTCTATTTATTTTTAAGAGAACACAGAGGAAAATACATAAACCACAAACTCACAGCCTGATACATGACCAAACCCTGAGCATTGTGACCAAACTCTAAGCATCATGACCAAACTCTGAGCATCATGAACAAACCCTGAGCATCAAAACCAAACCCTGAGCATCATAAACAAACCCTGAGCACCACGAAAGCAGCATCACATTTTACCTTCTGGTTTGAATCAAGGCGATTTTTCTTCATCCTTGTTACAAAATTTTTGAAAAAGTTCACTGATTGTCTTGGGAAAATGGAGAGATTTAACAACTCATATATTGGAGTAAGGAATGGAAACAGAACTACAGAGAAAAAAATAAATACAGAGAATAAGTGACTATGGACTACCCAATATCAACGGATATGCCTGCAATGCAACCTCTATACTTAAGGCTCAGGGAAAATCATGGACAAGGAGGGGTGTATAAAAACAAGATTAAAAGGCCTGCTGTGAGATTGCATCTTCTAGACATGGCAGGGAAACTGGACCCATGAAATCTCAACGATATGGTTGTCCAGACAAGATCCATGTAATGATAACACTGGTTGACATGCCAATGTGGATGGGGAAATCCCACAAGCTCTTAACTCTAGATGAAGAGCCACAGGAAATTAATGACTATTGAGAGAAAGAATCAGTTTTCTCCAAGGATGAGGCCATGATAGGTGATCCAACCCCAAGTAGTTGGCCATAAACATGGATATAAGAGTAACACTAAATGGACTCAGTATTGTATCTGTGTGTGTACATATGTGTACGTAACCACTATAGTTATAGGGAAAGAGTCAAGGATTTAAGAAGGACATGAGCAGATTGGGGAGAAGGGATGGAAATAATGCAATTATAGTACTCATATATAAAAACCTTAAAAAACAAAACATGTAAATAATCCCCTAAGGCAGTAATGAGAAAATCATGAAGAAAACAATGAAGTTTCATATGGGATGTGGAGAAAATGGAGCCCTGTGAACTAATGTCAGTAAAACAAACAAAAACAAATTCTGAAAAAGATTTGCAGTTGCCCAACAAGTCAAACATAGAGTTCCTCTATAATTAACTAATTCCATACCAATTTCCTACTCAGAAAACATGAAAACAAATGTTCAGTCATCAGATGGTTCCGAATGTGATGGAACAAGAGAATGGCAACAAATGGTTCTGTTGAATATATGAATGTCAAATGAAAGAAACTAGTTGCCAANTTCCATATACTCTATAAAATATTTGTATTGTATTTTAATGCTATGCCCAGAATAGGCAGATCTACAGGAATAGACAGCTAACTGGCCATTTCTTATGGTGAGGAGGAATGGGAGGTGAGAGTGAAAAGATGTCGTTTTTCTTGAAAAACACATTTCCTGGTTGACATTGGTGATGGGTGCATGTGCCTTTGGGGAACAAAAATTGAATTATACATTTTAAGTAGTTGAATTTCTTACATGTGAACTATATCTCAATTATGGTGTTATTTTGACTGGTGAGTAGGAGGGAGGACTATAAAGAAAGAAGAAATAGTATACACACATATAGAGAGAAGAAACGGATCAAAAATTGAAAACTTTAAGATCTTTTTGGCTTTCTGCATGAAGGGATCCTCTGGGTTGTTGAGGGAATCAACATTCACTCCAAATGACGTGCCAATGATCACATCCATGCTATAAGCTCCAAGGATGCTGAGTAGAGAGAGACATGGAAATTAACATCTACATCTGAGGAAGCTCATATTTCCAAACTACCCAGGCAGGGAGTCACACAAGTCAAAACCACATGGTGGATCATCAGTGGGGTCAAGGCTCCTATCACACTCACACATGGGGCCTTTACCTGGTCGGTTTGTAGATGTCCTTTTCCTAGTGTTGAGGGGACACTAAGGTACTTACAGTCCCATCAACTGCACCATCACTTACTCTTTTATGATAACGGGCTTCCCCTTCTCTTCTTCTCGTCTCAAGTTTTTCACCAATGTCTCTCCATACTGTCCAATGATGGGGAACATCTAAGCACAAAGCACAGCATCTGTGGCTACGTGTGGAAACTCAGGTCCCAGAAAGACAAGTCATCCCCAGCCATTTAGCAATGAGTGGGATGTTACAGTGGATTTTATAAAGGGTCCTCTGGGCATGAAGACAAAAAACCATCTTATAGGAATTGTAACTCAGAGGACCAAACCCTTGGAAAGGGACTGTGGGCTTGTTTTCTACCTGTCCTCAGATTCATTCCATAAATAAATGCCCTCTCCTTCATCACCTCCTTGAGTTTTCCACTGGTGAAAGTTGGAGACAGCAGTGTTCGAAGTCTCTTCCATTCTTCATCCTCAGATACAGTAATAGCCTTTTTCATAAATCCTACTGGCCCAAAAGACTAGAATTCAAAGAGAAAGGATATTTATCATATTAAAGTTATGATAATCTTCACAATTCTAGAAAGCTGATTAAATAAGCATAATCTGCTTAACAAATATTACTGATTATTATATGTCTGGACATTACTAGATGCTCAATAATCTTTTATTTAAATTATCTGTAATTCCTATACATAGAGGTGATATCATACACCTGGCATAGCTTCACATCTTTTTATTTTTCTTTTTTTTGGTTTTTCGAGACAGGGTTTCTCTGTGTAGCTTTGCGCCTTTCCTGGAACTCACTCGGTAGTCTTGAGTGCTGAATTAAAGGCATGCACTGCCACACCTGGCTCCCAGAACTGTATTTTGTGCTAACACAGACTCTTCCAATATTCTTCTATAATAAAAGCTCAGCACAACAACAGGTGGACACAAACTTCTTCCACTCCATGAAACAGGATTATACAAAATCCTTCAATCAACTTCACACATAATAGTGAAAGTCTGAATGTTTCACCCGCTGATTGGCAGCAACTTTAAAAAGTCTGTTGTGTCAGCCTGATCTACAGAGGGAGTTCCAGGACAGCCAGAGCTACACAGAGAAACCCTGCCTTGAAAAACCAAAAAAAAGTTTACTGTCACCGCTCTCATTCAGTACCATCCTAGAATTAGCAGCTAGTGCATCAAGGCATGAAAGTAATAAGCAAAAGTATTCTTATATTCAGGTAACATAATTGTCTGTNTAGAACATATCAAATAACACAGAGAAAGAATTTATAGGAATAATAAGTGAGTTTGGCAATTGTTCTATGATCCAGCAGCAATTCAAAATCAATTGTATTTGTACTTAATATCCATTATACTAGAAAAAAATCTCAAGAATATTACATAATAGCCAACCATGTTCAGAAATGTTATAAGTCATTTATACTTAAGATACAAGCTTAACAAAATATGTACAGGTCTTTCAGCTGAAACCTATAAAATTTCCATGTGGAAATCAAAAGAAATCTAAAAAGTGTAGAGCACAAAATAGTCATGGATTAGAGGATTCAACACAGAAAATATGTTTATTTTCTCATGTCAATTTCAAATTTTCAACAAATTGAGATCATTATCAGTATAGACAAGCTTGTTCTGATTTGGGCTAGAAAGAGAAAGGGCCAAGAATAGTTCTATCAACTCTAGAAAAAAGTGAGTAGAATGAGTCCACATGATGTAAAGATTCAATTCTCAAGAAGGTGTGGTCCTAGAGTAGAGAAAGACATTGTGCTCAATGAAAGAAAATATATAATGAGAAAAAATTCCACACAAATAGGGCCAATATGCTAAAAAAAAGTTTAGATTTTGTGTGTGTATGTGTG
>LZPO01087603.1:34830-46164 GCA_001675575.1 Neotoma lepida | reverse complement strand
GGAAGTAGAGGCAGCGTTGGTGAGGTGAGGCTAGTGGTGGCTTGCTCCTAATTCCTCTGATCTCTGTCAGATTTTCACCCTTATTTCTTGTTCCGCGTGCTTATTAATAAGACTGGTTAGAAATTCGTCTTACACAGCTCCATTGCAAAAACCAGGTCATCAGATGTGGGATGCCTGCCAGATATCTGGTGACATGGTTCTTGAGATTTCCCCATGCAATCTCTATGGAATATTCTGGAGAGGAACAGCAAGATAAAGAAGATGATCCCAGAGGAGGCTTCACATTGAGGGACTCTGGCAGTTGTGGGATCTTTATAACAGTTTGAGGTGTGTGATGAAGTGGGAAGAGAGAGATGGATGGTGGAAAGAGGTGAAGACCACTTCCAACTACACTTGGAACAGTCTGAGAGGATGGACACATGAAGTTTACCCATTCCATAAAAATATTGATGATGGGGAAGTGCCTGGCAATGAGGAGTGAAATGATGGTTTTAAGCACGTATTAACACCTTTTTCTCTTTCTGACACTCTCACATCTTTGAATCATCACCGTGGGAACAAACTTCACAGGGAGCAAGGCTTCTTACAGTTTTGAAAGCCATCATCCTTACACTGAACAAGAGCACTTACACCGTTCACAGGACCTGGAAGAAATAGAAAGGATCGCTGACAAGTCGATGAAATGATAAATGAACCTACCAATCACTTGCACAATTGGCCACAAGCTTTTCTGGACGTTGTGTTGTGCCTGCTGAAGTCGTCGTAACTTATTTCCATTGTATTTGAAACACTGAATACGCACTTGAGCAGATGAGACTTTTAAATGTAAAAATCAATAAAATGCACTTGCTCTGCAATGCTGATGGAGATGGGCACTGAGCTACTTGCCGTGCCTGCTGGCGAGTGCACAATGGGGCATTTTTCATGTGGCTGCAATCCCTTCTATCCTCCCTGTCTTGTCTCATAACTTATCCAGAATTGAGAGTGCACATTATCAGGTACAGGCTATATGTTACATTGATAAATCAACGGTATGTAATCATTACTCCCGCTTTGGACCTTTCAAAGTGAATAAAAGCAACGACTAGGTGTGAAGATTAAAAGATAGGAAAGAGAAATGGGGCATAGATGAGAAAAGTGGGGGAAATGAAAGCAAAGGTGAGCCCTTCTGGGCAAAGATCATAGGGTCCAGGGCACTGACTTCCTCCCACATGGGTGCTCCCACTCCCAAGTGGGCACCTTTTGTCCTAATGGTTCCATGGTGTGGTAAGTACTGCAGTTGTTGGCTGAGCCCAGACATATAATTGGCCCATAAAAGAGAGGAAGGGGGAGGAAATCAAGCCTCCCCTGGAGCGTGCAGAAGAAATGCGTCTCCATCTACACACTGCATTCCTATAAGATTCTGACCTCCTGAAGTACAAGAAATAAATACGTGTTGTTCTAAGACACAGTCAGTGACAATTATCTTAGTATCATATAGATACCACTCTACCTGAGCCCTCAGACGTCTGTCTTTCCAACTATTCTGATGGGTACTTTGCTTCGAGGATACTTAAGGACATCAAGTAATAGTGGGAATTGAATTGATACATCAATTTCAAATGTTACTTCGTCTACATGTTTGGGCTAAATGCATTTGAAGACGTTTTCTGAAATTGGTAGAAGTGTCTTTAAACAACACTGCGCCCCACTCATCTGTGCGTAGAACTAAAGGCAGGCGATCAGTACAAGTTATGTGTCTCTCTTATTGGGATGTTCAGCCAATCAGCACATCTCACAGCATGACTGTGCCATGTTATTACAGAATCTAAAGCTGAAGCAAGAAGCAAGGTAAGAATTGGAGTCTTTGGAGTGACAACTGGTCAGTGTTCTAAGAAACTGGGAGCAACCAATTTACACCACTTTGCATGCATTGATCATTTCCCGTAGAGAAGATGGTGTGGCCACAACGAAGCAAACGGTGGGTGCCTGAACTAAAAGAAATCACAGTGAAATGTAGCTAGAGCTGGCCTAATATGCTGAAAATTGAGACAAGTGACAGCAAAAGAAGGTTTGTAAGACCACGGATGATAGGAAAGCCAGTCTAGGAATAGAAAACAAACACTAAGCAACAAAGCACATCAGGGAAGCTCATTCCCCCACAGACTGTGCGAAAATTGATATAATATTGCAATGATTGAGAAAACATATAAAAATAATATCCAACTCTTCCCAAGTATTTTTAGTTGTTCAAGTTTCCTCTAAACATTTAAAAATATTTACTGCATGCCCCTAGAAAAGAAACAGGCTTCTCCTGTATAGAACACACAGACGGTTATATATGGCACTCCATCTCCTTTAGCCAGTCAGATGAGATCCATCATGATGGAGAATGTCATCCAAATTTGGGGATTTGTATAGTAGAAGGATGCCGCACCCCCACACACAAGTCTGGATCTGGCGAAGGGAGTCGGGATTGAACACAGCACACACTCTTAGATTGCAAGCATCTGGGACCTTTATTCACCAAGCATCTGGGACTGGACTGGGACTAGAACTGGAACTCTCTTTCATCATTCCCNTCTGCCTTATATACCCTCTGAGAATGGCCCTACCACGTGCCTCAGCACCCAGGGTCAAGGAAAGGTCAGCATGCTCCAGGAAGCCACAGCTGCAAAACATTCTTCCTCTCAGCACTTAAGCGGAACAACCTGAGTAGCATCACGGAACTCAGCACAAACAACACAGGAGGAGTAGGGGCACATTTAGCTGGAACAAGAGGTATTTTGATTCCAACAGAAGGAGAAGCTTCCATTCTTTGTAAACAACTCACACAGGGGAAAAACCAGTAACAATGTGTACCAGAGAACATAGGTGTGCCAGCACTGCCAGGAGCAACATGGGCTGTGAACTGAAGATTCTGGAATAATCCTGGTCTTTCCTCATATCCTCAACTTCTTTCTTGGTGTTCCTTGGTGTTCTTCCTCCTCTGTTTAATATCTAAACAATGAACTTCCTCCAGCTCCTCCCCTTCCTGCTCTGGCTTCCACTCATCGTCTGTGTGGCCTTCTCCTATTGCCTGAGTGAACAGAAGTCCTTGTCTTCAGTCAGGACCTGGGTCTCGAGTTTCAGACTTCATAAATAGCCTCATACCACACTCATGCAACAACTACAATAAAACTCAGTGGGCAACAAAACAAGACAAAATGAAAATGGAGGAACGTGTTGGAGCCGGGAAAGATTTCAGCAGGAGAGGGAGAGGGTAAGAGAGGAGAATGAAGATGAAAACAACTAAAATTCATTACATGTGTGTAGGAAACTATAAAAGAAAATTTAAAAAAAAATTAGTTGCAGACTCTAGAGTCTGCCTTGTAAAACTCTCTGCTGGAATTCTTGTGCATGCTAGGCATCCCTGNAAACTCGCGTCTCTAAACTGCCACCCATGTAGCTGTAGGGTTCATTCTAAACTCCTCCTCCTCCCTTGCTCTGCCTGTTTCAGTGAGCAGTTTAAAGCTGGATACTCTCTAGTCCTGCATTTTGTCTTCCCACTGTCTCTGCTTTCAGCCAGCCCTATTTCTTCCCTACCTGGTTCACTGCAGAGCATTTCCAGGGTTTTAGAGTCCATAGAATGACGCTCTGGATCCCACCATCTACTTTTAGGCTGGATTTGCCTCTTCAACGTCAGTCCAGTTCCATTGCTGCATTTCCTAGACCTTCCAGGATATAGTCTGAACTTCAAGAGTCTTCACATCAGAAACTTCCTCTACAACGGCTCCTTCAGCTTTGTGCCTGGATCTACACCTCTACTGACACTAATCTCTTGGCCAGGCCACAAAGCCTTCATGACTTACTACTTGGTGAGTATTCTGCTACCATTTGATGCCTACACATACCTCACAGCTGAGATTGAATGTCGTGCCCTCTAAGCAGGGTTCTCTGGTGCTATGACCTGGCTTACTCCCATGATATCTCCATCACCTCATGTTGCAGGCACTTTTAGAGTTACTTCGCAGACTTCCTATCAGATATCAGCAATTCAGGTCCATCTTGAGTGTCTTGGAGTCTTGACATCCTGGTACAGTGTCTGGCACATGCTGGTCAATAAATGTGGTGAATAAAAATGTTTGTGTGAGGGGGCAAGTTACTGTGATAATAAAGAGGTTATACAACACCAAGGAGTTTCTACTCAGGAAGTCTCTCACACTTGTATGAGACTTGAGCATGTCATACAGAAGGCAACTAGCAAAGAGTAGTATAGAAATGGTTTGTGGGGTTTGGGGATCAAGTGCATTGGTTGTCAGATTTCTCCAGAGAGAAGGCAGGGTGAGAGATTTGGGGTTCCTTAAAAGAGGAAAAATCAGAGGCAGAGGCAGACGGATCTCTCTGAGTTTGAGGCCAGCCTGGTCTACAGAGCTAGCTCCAGGACCGTCAAGGCTACAAAAAGATAAAGAAAGTAATTAATTATTAATTTAAAAAGAGGGAAAAAAATCTCAAGTAAGCCAATGCTCTTAAACAATGTCTGCATGCTCTGCTTCATTTATTTTGCTCTTTTTATATTTTATTCAGACCGTCTATCAGAAATCAGAAAGTAGCAACAATAAAAACGGCCTTTATTCCATGAAGTAAATGTTTTATTAAACTCTAAAATAACAAATAAACCCCATGCAAAGTTTTCTAAAAATAACCCTAGAATGCTACCATGCTTGTATCTGGAGAATACAGCCGTCTTTTGGTTAATTTAATTATCCTTTTATTCTTTGGCAATTTCATGTACGTATATAATACAGTCTGGTCCTTTTCATCCCACATCAGCCTGTCTCATGCTCCTCTCCCATACTCTCTAAATTGTTCCCTCCCATCAAGGCCTCCTCCTCATTTACTGTATTGTTGGTTTTCTTTTGGGGTGTGTTTGGTTGGTTACCCACTGAGTTTAATTAGGGTGGCTTATATGAACACGGACAGAGGGCTCTTTATTGGAGCACGGGCAAGTTGCCAGTGACTACACCATTCAAGGAAATGATATCCCTTCATCCAGCACTCACTAACCACCAACAATTCCTAAGGGAGGGGTGGGGCCTATGATGGAATACTTGTACATCCCATTTTATGTAGGTCTTATGGAGGTAACAATAGCTGCAACGGATTCATGAAGGTAACGTACACATCTTGTGCAGAAGACAGCATTTTCCAGCTCTCCTCCTCATCCTCCAGATCTTCTGTTCTTTCCGACCCCTCTTCTGTGATGCTCACTAAACATACAGGGCCTGAACTCAACAGTTACTTATTCCATATACTTTAGCCAGTCCTGAATCTCAGCATTGACTGCTGCCCACTGCATGGACAAGCCCTCCAACCTAGGCTGAGCGTATCCCTAATCATCAGACATCAGAGTCTACAACCCTCTTCCTGGAGGACTAGCCCTCATCGTAAGTCATTGAATATTTCCATGTTTTCATTACTACCTAGTTATCACAGTTTTTCAATCCGTAAGAACCTTTCTTTCCTCTGGCATACATCAAATATCTTAATGTACCTGAAGTACAAAGAGAACAAGAAACACAAAATGCATTATGGGCATTGACAGAGGTTCAACGGTTTAACTGTTTCTCATTTCGTAAAGAGAAACCCACAAACCTTCCACCCTTCAGGAGAATTTTTCAAACTTCAGTAAGCACCAGGATGTCAAAGCCATTTGCCTTATCCACTTTGTGACCTCACATATAAGAACAGAAGAGTTCAGACATTAAAACACCATTAACATCACTCTGGTTGTAGGGTTCCCACAGGCTCAGCAAATCTGGGCGTAATTACTGCTGCCTTAAATGTGAAAAGAGGGTATTCCAAAGTTGCTTACAGGAATGTCTCACATGGTTCTAAAAAAAAAATGAAAATCAACAGTGAGAGAGCAGACTGTAACTTAATTAAACATAGCTTCTGGTGAGAAAAGCAAACTTTACTCAGGATTGCTGATACTGGAAACTGTGAGATACCTGAAGTGGCCTGATAGTTAAACAATCAAAACTCCTTAGCACTCCTATATTCCTCATGTTCCATTACAGAAGGGAAATGGATGCCGAGAAGACCAAGGGTAACATCCAGGGAGGCCAGAGGAGATAAAATGCACAGATGCAACCCCCCCAAGTAGTGAAGAACATGGGGTATTTATCCCCTTTTCTACCCATTGCAATCTGAGGACTGCCTGAGGCATCCCTCAGCAATTCTGACCTGTGCAACAAGCCAAGGGAAAGCCCCTGTGGTCCCCCTTGGCTGTTCTGGAAGAGCAAGTGTCAAGATGAAATGAGTAGGAAGCTAGAAATTTCTGCCTCAGAGATCTGGAGTCACCTGTTCAGGGAAGGCAGCCCTATTCTCATGCCCCATCAGTGAAACTTCAGGAGTGTTGGGGGTTTCCTTGCTGCTACCACCCTATCCCACTATCCCATCCTGACAAGACCTGAGGTGGAACAAAATGGGGACATTTCCCTGGACTTGATGAGTCACGGCCAAGGCAGAGCAGGAAAAAACAGGTGAAGATACCAATGTGATCACAGTTTTAAACTCATGGAATCACAGGAGAGGAACCCCAAGGGCTTGCTCCCAGAAGAGGGGGCGAGGATATTGGGAACTGAGGTCTTACAAACTTTTAGTGCCTCAAAAGCTGGGTCACATAATCAGTTACAAAGAGAGGCCACCTGTGAGTCACCACTGACAGACCAGACCCAACATGTGAAGACCTTTTGCCCTTGGGCTCCGAGACACAACCAACTCATCCAATGCCAGCTTCACTCTGTTACTGAACATTCTTGGAACATTGTCACTTGAACAGGATCTCAAGGCAAGCAGGAACTTACTCTTCTATGTGTGGCCTATAACTCTGAATGATGTCTGGCATACTGTAGGCTACACTGCAGACTTGAAACAGGAGTCTACACTGAACCGCAACCTCTGGTACCATTGTTTCTTCTGTCATCAATCCCCACTCCCAGATCCCACCTTTCACTCCACTCTGTCCTCCTCCCAAGTTCAAGTCAAGATTTGCTCAACACTGATTTAGCTCTGTGTTAGGTTCTTATCTCTTGGTCCAGAGACCATTGTAAGCCCCACACTGAACATGACCCTCACTCAAAGATGACAGAGGAGCAAAACCTTAGTGTGTTGTATCTCCAACATATGCCCTTTTAAAAACCATCCTTTATCATTATGCAAAAAGTTAAAAACTATGAACAATATATGATAAAACGATGATGAAACGACAACTCTCGACTTCCATCACCTAATTAGGTAGACATTAAAACTGTCTTCAAACTACTGAACGAATAATGACTATACCAAAGCTGTGGTTCCACCTGGAAGTGACATGCCCGCAAATGTCTCATTCCTGGCTCTCATAGTTAAAATTTCACCACTCAAAGAGGTTCTAGCAGTATCCCAACATCGTAATTACAAAAGCTCATTCTTAAAAACCATATTCTGTTGGAGGTTGGAAGGGGATAAATATGGTCTCAGTTTATCTCCCAAAGATTTTCAATGCTAGCAGTTTGTTCTCCAGTGTGGCAGGACTGATAAATGGTGGAACCTTCTGAAAGGTGACGTCTGAAGGAAGATAATTTGGCCTTTGAGAGCATCACCCATAGAAGGCATTCATGCAGATCTCATGGGACTAGATGGGTCCCCACAAGAATGAGTCACAATAGAGAGCATCCTATCTCTCCCTAGCATATTCCATAGCACTGTCACATGACATGAGGTCCTCAATAAAGCTGAACAGATGCTCTTGAACCCCTAGCATTGTGAGGAAACACTTATTTATACTAATAGACAAAAATTCTAAGATGATACATTAGCATAAATAAAAGGTCCATAGATATATAATAACCGAGATGAAAACTACCTCAGAAGGCATGAGATATACCTCCTTTTACTCATGTTAAACCCCTTTATCTATGAAACTGATTCCAGGTTTTCTTAGGAGATGTCATGGCATCACTTGCCTCTGATCCTTTTCAAATGCTGTAGCTCTGCCCAACAGGCATACTTTTGAACTTACAGCCTCAGCGTATCCATCACCTTATCTAAAATTTCATCTTTTTTTCTGATATGACACTTCCCAACACTGAAAATGTGACAGCATGCAGAGAAATGACAACACTTGACTGCTATTGAGTAAAGAATGGGTTGAGAGGAACAAAGGCCATGGGAGGATTCCCTAGCCAGAGACAATCAGAGCCTACCCTGCAGGTCCTGGATCCAACATCGGTAAAAACAGCAGTATGTTCTTGAGTCTGTGCGAGCAGGTCCCCTCGTGGGCACCACAGAGACACTGGCACCTGCTCATCGGAGCTGATGGGAGCACATCTAGTCATCTGCTGGTGTGAACACGGTGGCTACTGAGAAACCTGGTAGTGGCGCTATCTGTCATAACTGCTCGTATATGTGATGCAAAGGGAGAAAAACCCAACCTTATAGATAATCATTTGGGTAATTGATGACAAAAAAAAAAGTATATCTCTTACTGTTCAGTTGTAGTTGGATGGATTATAAAGGCCGATATAAAATGTGCAAAGGGTAGTTTCTCTGGACTGTAACACAAAGAATCATCCCTCCGTGTAGTATCTGCCTCCACCCCTTGCTTACATTCACCATAAAACATCCTGAGTGTGAGAAGTCTTCTGCAAGCTACTAGAGCTGATGAGATGGAGATTTCTCNTGACTACAAGGCAGTCAAGCAACCCTGCAGCCCTCCTTGAAAGGCCACCTTCACCAGCTTCTCTAGGGACCTAGATCCAGAACCTTCCTCACACTCAAACACTCAAGAGTGCTATGATACTACTCATGACAAAAATTCACAATCCCGTGTCCCTGTGGCACATTGTATCACATGAGCATTAGCAAAGCACTTTTCGTAACCTGAGTGTTGCGGAGCAAACACCCTCACTGCCCGACTGCCCTCATTACTCTCCTGGGAGGCTTAATTGAGGAGTTAATATCAAGGCCCTGTTGCGGCTCCAGGCAGGCCAGGCACACCTGAACAACAGCAAGAAATGTTTGTCAAAAACAGCACAATTCCAAAGAGACAGATGCGTAGTTCTTTTTTTTAAAACCTATCTTCTATTTAGCTCTATTTCTAGAACTAAAATTACAGACTTGCTTTGCTGCAGGCCATGGCATCAAATGCAGACAAAAGCTCCCATGGCAGCCCCACAGCAAATCTATCTGACCCAAGCACCCCTCAGTTTGTGGACTGTCATCTCCACTCCTCTCCCTACAGAGATGTAAATTATGAAAGGACAAAAATGGGCAAGTCAANCTGTCAGTTGGTCTAATTCCTCATTTTTCTGAATAGAATGTTTTTCTTGATTTAAAAAAAAATGCATGGCTGTTCATTTGTAATCCCCATGCTAGTGTGAGACATTAAGTCAAATCCACTTTGCCATTCNGCCATTTTTGCAGAAGTGTCTTCATCTAAAGTCCTGCTCTCAGTGGAAGGTTAATATCGTTATCCCTCAAGACAGCATTTTACTCAAATTCCTGAGTTTAGTTCAGTGATACATTTTATGACATCACCATAATTTATTTGAAAGCGGAGTTTATATAGCATCCAGGGGATGGATACTCGTGTTCAGCAGCCTTTTTAAGCTCTGAAGAATCTAAATATTAACCTGCTTTTCCCTTTGTTCCCTTCTATACATAACACATAGTGAGGACTGGGAAATGTTTGTTGAATTAATTTATAAATGGACAAATATCAAGGGCACATAGGAAACTAAGCCATGATCATGGCCACCCATTAGGTGGAAGCCACTGACTCACGGTGTTGGTCTTCACTGAAATGGCTCCTGGGACTAGGTACCATCCTAGGTATTGTCCACACAAAGATACAGGTGCAACTGAAGTGACTAAGGTTTGGCCATCTTGTCCTGACTCCACTTTGTCACAATAGAGAGCATCCTATCTCTCCCTTAGATACTTCTCAGCTCTCCACACACTCCACCAGCGAGTCTGCCTTGGCAACACATTTGGGAGTTCGATGCCCCTGACCATGGTCTTTATGTGTTAACCAAAATAATGAATGTTTATACCAATTAAACATAAGCTAAAATAACTGAAAATGTATAAATCAAAACTAATTTTCATGTTGGTCTGAAATAAATATGATGTTCTATCAGACAAATATTACAATGTTACTCTGACCCTCATCTAACACTGAAGAGACTGTAGTCTTTTTTGAAAAAAAAATGCTGTACCCTCAAGATCTGGTACCAAGAAACTCCAAGGCATTAGCCTGTTCTGGGTCTCCAGCCAAAATTCAAGGACTCTTTGACTCTTAATTGGCCTAATCAACATGGTTGTCTGTNTCTTTCTCTAATGGACTATTTTACCACACCATGGGGTCACCTGGAGTCAATTTAAAATTATATTCAATCTTCACATGTTCCCAAAAGAAAAAAAATGTCTACAAAAGGCATTGTTGAAAATGAGATTTTTTTTCCAGAAGATCCCACAGGGAGCCCAAGAGCATGGTGTCCTCACAGTGAGTAAGAGCTCTTGCCCCACAGCTCTACCCCAAACACATGGCAACCTCTACCTTGCAACCCAACCCATCACACTCTTGACTCAGTATTCTTAACACAGAGGAAAAGGAAATCCTCCTGAAGATACNTATCAAACAGANGGNTTTCCATGTTTGTAAGAGGAAAAGAGATATGGAGAGAAATGCAAACAGAAAGGATCAGTCTTATCACAGACCTGCCATGCCACATAGACAGGGACCTAGACCCGGCTGCAATGCTAACATAAACAGGACTGCACTCTGAAGGGTTGTCAAGACACATGGAAAGATGAACACAGAGACTCATGGTCCTCACCTCAGAGAACTGAATCCAAGAACAGATTTCAACAGAAGGAAACAATCTACACATCAAGGTAAAGGAAACNTATCAAATTCAGGTGCAGAAGAGGGAGGGTTGGACTAAGAGATCCAAGGCCAACACTGAGACTAACAAAGCCCAGCACTGTCAGTTGGTGACATTATTCCTTGAATTTAAAATGTAATTAAGAGGGCCTTCTTGAAATATAGAAAATGCTTATAAGCATATTAAGTAAAATGGAAAAATTAAAAAGCAACAGACCATGGTTATGGATTAGAGTTGCTTAAAAATATGTGTGTGGAAAAGGTTTGAAAGAGGCCAGCCACATAAAAGCTCCCAGATTAAGGCTTTTTTTCTTATAAAAAAATTACTTAATGGCTACTTCATCAGCTTTTGAATTTAAAAGAACAAAAAGTGTTCTTATTTCCAAAGTAAAATATTTTCGTGTGTGTTTCTCTCTGTCTCTCTCTCTCACTCTGTGTGTATGTGT